>LPNX011135993.1:267007-309992 GCA_001517045.1 Pseudotsuga menziesii | reverse complement strand
GAAGCTTCTTCAAAGGAAGTTGGTTCAAAGTTAGCAGATAAATTAAATTCACAATCAAATGATACATCCTTGTCATCACCTGAATTATCTGCTTCTCCTCCATGTCTTTTCGAACTTCTCGTTCCCGTCTTTCCAACTTCATCTGGATGGACACTTTAAAGTGTCTTTGTGGCCCATTTAGGAATCTTCCGTGATGGTCCTGGTTGATCAGCTGGTGGTGCTTCATCATTGATTGAGAGTCTTTCAATTCTCTCAATCACATCATCCAGTTGAATATCTTGATCAGGTGAAGTAGCAGGAACTTCTTCATGCAGGGGAGTTGGTGCTTCATATGGAAATTCCAAAGGTTGATCCAGAATAGGAATCCCCCCTTCAAGGTTTGGAATTTCATATTCACTTTCAGAATATGTCTTTGGATGAGGATAACTTTCCAAATGATCAAGCTATCTCTCAATGGACTGGTCATTTTTATTAGTTTCAAGAAAAATGACATCTCTGGAAATAACAAACTTCTTGTTTACCTCATCATATAAATGGTATGTCTTGGAGTATTTTTTGTACCCCAGAAAAATACATTTTCTGCTTCGAGCACCAAGCTTGTTTCTTTGCTCCTTTGGAATCAAGGCATAACAGGTGGAACCAAAAACTTTGAGATGCCTGATTGAAGGGAGATGGCCAAACCACATTTCATGTGGAGTCTTGTTATCAAGAGCATTTGAGGGACTTCTGTTTCTCAAATAGGCTGCACATTTTACTGCATCACCCCAAAACATTAGTTTTACATTCATGAAAAACATCATTGAGCGAACCATATTCATTATGGTTCTATTCATTCTTTCTGCTACACCATTTTGTTGAGGATTATAAGGAACTGTAGTCTGATGTGCAATTCCATGTTGGCGAAGATAGTCTTCAAAAGCATTTGAAGTGTATTCTTTCCCATTATCAGTACGAAGTGTACCAATTTTTTATTGTGCTTGTTTTTCAATCAATGCATGAAAGTCTTTGAATGTTTGAAATGCTTCTGATTTTGTCTTTAATCAGTAAATCCAGCACATTATTGAGTAGTCATCAACAAATGTCATAAAATACTTATTCCCATTTGCAGAAGGAGTTGGCATTGGGCCACATAAATCAGAATGCACTAATTCTAATTTCCTACTTGCTCTGAAATTAGATTCATGGAATGACAGCTTACTATGTTTCCCTAATATACATGCATCACATTTGTTCTTCTTTTTGGGAATGGTGGGAAAACCAAATACACCATTCTTTCTCAACAAACGAAGACTGTTATAATTTAGATGACCAAATCTTCCATGCCACAATGAACTAGATGACAAATTACCTTCTCCATGCTGAGAGAGGTAGGCATAGTTCTGAACTCTTGCAGATGAACCCTTTAGCTTCAGCAGCTTCCCATCTTCGTATCCAGTCATGATGACTTGGTTGTCAGAGGACTTTCTTATTTCTAGGATTCCATCAAACATGTGGATGGAATGGACTCGCTGTCGAATCTCCACCAAGGACAGCAGGCTTCTCTGCAACTCTGGAAGATAAAGAACATTCTTCAACAAGAAATCAGGGAATCTAGGCATCTTCAGTCGAATGGTGCCCATTCCCTTTGGTTTAAGACTTGACTTATCTGCAAAGTAAACTATGCCATCTATTGTTTCATTAAGTTCTTCAAAAAAGTATTTTCTAAATGTCATGTGTGATGTTGCACCAGTATCAAGCAGCCAACAATCTTTGTAAGATGAAAATGAATTCATTTCATTAATTCCAATATTACAATGTGCAACAATACAATGAGCAAAATCAGAAGATTTACTAGCATCTTGATTTTTATTATCATCTTTCTTCTGGTTATGCTTGTCTTTGATGGAGTCCCATGAAGCCCAACATTGATCTAATGTGTGCCCAGTCTTTCCACAACGCTTGCACTGCAAATCTGATCTTTTATTTCTGCCCCCTCTGCCTCTGAAGTTTCTTCTTCCTCTGCCTCTCTTGCAGTGCTTTCTCCTTTGGGATGATCTTTGCCAGAGAGAGTGGCACCAACTATTGATGCCAAAGATTGCATCTTTTACAACTGTTAGTGTAATTTACAATAATGAACTTGATATGAAAAAGAGAAATAGAAGAACAATAACCTTGCAGGTCTACAGTCTCTGCCAAGGTGAATACAATGCAAGCTTCAGGTGAGCATACACAAGCTTCTTCAATATACAAAATATACGAGCTTCAAATACACAGCAACATTCCTTTTTATACAATATATACTCTACAGAATATGTTATGAGTGGAGGCACCAGAAGCTAATATATTAGTGTGCAAAGGATATAAGTGCACAAAAAATCAAGCACCAAACTATATGCTTCTGCAAAATCAAGTGCTCAGCAGCAGCAATTATCAGCAACAATTGTCTGGAACTCTTGAGATTGCAGCAACAATCTTCACATGGAAATCGTAGCTCATACAACAAGCTCAGGCTCATACAACAGACTCACTCTATTCAGGCTCATACATCAGCCGTATCACCTCTTTTACTGCATATGAAAAACATTCACAAACTTTTCAGTTAAACTTCCACGCAAATAGCTAGGGTAGAGATTAGGGTTTGTGTATTCCAAAATGCATTATCTCCATGTGATTGAGCAACCTCTCATCTCACTCCACGCAGCTTCAATCAACACATTCAGCTCCACGCAGCTCCACTCAGGCGGCATTTTCCAAACGTAGCTCAAGATCAGTCTTCATGTGTTTCAAAGGTGAAGATGTAATTCCATACATCCCATGAGAGAGGTGTAGGCAGACTCAGCTTCAGGCTCATGCTCAGTTTTCCAACCCTAACTGCGTTGCATGTGCCTCATCAACTTCTACAATGGCAATGGAGAAGGTGGATGATTGCAATAATATTGTAAAACTGGCATAATAATTACAAAAACACCAGCATAATAATTACAAGAACACCAGCGTTTTTGCAGCAATTTGACCCTTCGATTGATAGGTATTCAACAGTCTTAGGAACTCTTCAAATTCACAGCTTCAACAACACTCAGCGATTTCTATAGGTCTTCAATGCAGCAAGCATTATATATCAGTCACAATACCACTCTATCAACATATATCAGTCACAATACCACTGATAGGTATTCAATCACAATATCATTCATCAGTCACAATACCACTGATAGGTATTCAATCACAATATCATTCATCAGTCACAATACCACTGATAGGTATTCAATCACAATATCATTCAACGATGATCTCTTCTCTGCGCAGGATGGTCTCTTCTCCATGCAGCATCACGACAGTCTCACTCACAAAACATATAGGGAACATATTATTTTAGGGTTTGCAGCATCCAATTCTCAGTGAACTGAGAGCGCACTATACCCAGCGATAGAATGAGAGCATTATCAACAACAAAAAAGAAGAAGTGGTGATGCCTCACGCGGATCAGGTGGGCGGAGGGTTCGACATCTTAAGCTTCTCGTGAAGCTATATCGATTCCTGGTGAGCAGAACCAATAGCCGCTTCAATGTAGAATTAGGGTTTCACGTGGAGGCTATGAGAGGCCGCGGGAAGTCTCATGCAGCACACACAATGTCAAACACACCAGTCTTCACGGAGTATGAGAAATTTTGCAGACAGTCTTCAAAGAACTCGCAACAAGGTAACCTCAAATGAACGTTTGAAGGAGAATAACGCATACATGAATGCGCACAGGCTGGGAGAGGAGAAACGCATGAAAATGACAGACTGACGGAGCAGGCAGTTTGGCAATGGACTGGCAAGCAGAACGCCAGGACTGAAATGTAGCAGGCAGGAGTTATGGCAAATAGCCAAGCTCTGATACCACTGATAGGTAATAACTCCCGATTCAATTCTATTCATGGCTAATGCATACATTTATATATTACATATGACGGTTGTGTTTCACCTTCCGCCCAGCCTTTTCAGCTTCCTACATATCTATTCAGATTTATTTATTTACAATATATAATCCCGACGGATTCTATTCTAACAAATATTTTATCATTAATTATAGGAAAACTTAGAAGTTATATAAAATTAAATTAATTTTAAATATTAAATATAAAATCAATTTAATAAAATAAAAAATTTAAATTTAAATACATTCAATTTAAAAAAAAAATTATAACCAAAAGCCAAAAGTTATTTAGCCCGACATTTATAAAATGTATTAAATATCATAAAAATAAAAATAAAATTTAAACTCTAGAGTTAATAACAAATTTCTTACTAAAATTTTCATTTTTTTTATCATATTAAAATAAAATAGAAAAACAAAACAAATTCAAATTAACCTAAATTTTCATTAATTTTAATTTCATATAAATTTAAATATATTTATATATATGAAAAAAAATCATATAATTTCTTTCAAATTCCTTGTTATTTTAGTTAATTTATGCTAGCTCACTATGTTAAGGTGTTGGTTTCCTTTACAAAACAACTCAAGTTCAATAATCTTATAAATAACTTAACTTAAATAAAACACGAAGAAATATAATCTTATATTTAAATATGATTATAAAATTTAAATCATATTTACAAACTCAATAAAATTTATAAAAAAACAAACTTTAAAAAATAATTTTTAAATTAAAAATGGTTGTTTTATTTATTTATTAGTGGATGATTTTAACATAGGCTCCCAATCATCTGAACCTTCTGTTTTCTCTAAGCGGCTCAAAGCACTCATGCTGTCAAAGTCGACAAAAGGTACCCCACTAGTATTGGCATTAAAATAGACTCAAATCGAGTTCTTCATTCCCATCAAAATAGACTCAATCGAGGTCTTCTATTAAAATAGACAAAGGCAAAAAAAAATTCAATAACTCTCTTATGCATAACTCTAAGGACACCTTTATCCCTAAATCTATCAGATCACTGATTCAAACAAAGTAAATATTTCCATTTGAAAAATGTAAACGGAATAAATATTTCAAATAGATAAGGGAATCGAGGAAGGCAATTGCAAAATTATAGGGTACCCATTTTGTAAATATTTACGCCGTTTCAACTTAGTAACAATATCTATCTGCTTAAGTTTCAAATTGAATATACACATTACTCACTACCTTGATACCATGAAATTTCATGTTATTTTAACCATTGATTACATTTGACAATTAAACATCGAGAAAAAGGATAAATGCCATTTAGGGCTTGGTATCTACTACTGACCAAAAATGAACCAATGAGAATCGTCGCCCACAAAGCAAACCCCAGAGAAAAACACCTTACGGCGTAATTAACTTATAAATGAAGAGAAATTAACTTACATAGTATATATAAATGAGAATGTAAAAAACTTAAGCATTAATTAGTTTTTTAAAATTAAATTATTACTATAATGTTTACATCTTTTTCAAAACAAAATATTAATTCAATTATACATAATTTTGATGTATACTTTGTCATGTTTTTGTTTTGAAATATTTATTTTTGGTTTCTTTTATTTATTTATCTTAAATTTCATTAGTAGAGAAAGATGTGTGTAGATAGTAGTTTTGGAGTTTCCCTGTGGATTGCACATTGTATACTCAAAAGTATTTATTTTATTGTTCATTAAAAGTAAGGAATCCAACATTGAGTTTCTTCTAGGACTAGAATCCTTGCATAGGGCTCATAAGTCATTTTGACTTAAGGGTGTGGTTTGCACTTATTTAATGTTGACTTAAGGGTGTGGTTTGCATTGATTTAATGTTAAACTAATTTTGTATATAGTAATTTTGAGAACACAATTATAATATTTTTTTCACCCCAGAATATAATTATGATATATTAAAAGCTTTTGTCATACATATGATAGTACAATAAAACTACTAAAAACAATACAAAATGTGAACTCCTTTATCATATTAATCTTATATAGCAGTCCTCACTCTCATTTAGTTTAATGAAAGAATTAATATGGAATTGATAATGAAACCATTTTAAAAATCAAACTCTATGTTGGGATGGTATTATTATTTCATACATCATAATCATAATACACACATGTATTTTTTAACTAATAAATTGCATTGAATTATATAAACTAGTCTATAATAGAAATTATTTCTTTGATTTCTAGTTTATTTTCAAATCTGTCTCTAGATATATTTTGTAAAACTTCTATCTCATAATGTATTTTAGTTATTCTATCTATACGTCTTTTTATGTTACTTTCACCTCTAACAAAAAGAAGTTTTGCTCACAAATTCTCTCACCTACATCAACCCTAACAAAAATAAGCTTTCCTCCACAATATGGATGCTTCACAATAGTTATGGATGCTCCACAATAGTTATTCTTTGTAGCTAAAGTTACATGTGAACTTCTTATATTGGCCAATTACATTCAGAAATTTGAAAGCACATTAAACTCTCAACATTGCATGAAATTGTTAACAATAAATTGAAGCTATTAAACACATTGCATCATATATTGGATGATTATTAGATTATAGAATTCTTTTAATTTTATTATATGTTATTAATATTATAGAATTTTATTTTCCACAATTTTATTAAATTGTAAACTTCATATGCAACTCTTTTAAATAGTATTATTCATAAGATGATAAGATGAAATGCACATGCAATTTTCAATGTGATAAAAGCACAAGTCTCTAATTCACCATTCTCTATTGAGAATAAATTTAGTGATAGTTCAAAAATATAATATTCATTACAAAACTGGGAAACCCACATTTATACAAAACATTAATTAAAGCCTATAACTTTTAGCCAAGTTACCTAAGCATGGTGCATTGTTTTAGACTTCAAAGTGGCAAACCTAGTGGGTTTAGTGGCAGCAATACTTGTCGAGCATATATGCTCGATGTATTGTTTTCGAGACTTGAACCCACGTGCTTTCAAGTCTTTTGGTGTAATTTTCGTTCTTTTCACCATCCCATAATCATTTTCCATTTTTGGCTTCTGCAAAAAGTTACAACATAGTCAATAAACATGAATATTGGTATAATATAATGAAAATATGGAGACAAAATGCATTGAAAAACTAGATATCCTAAAGAATATCAATTATATATAAATGGTATTATGAGACATGGTATATGGTATAGAACTTACCTCTCCTAAATTTCCTTGAAATCGAGGAGAACGTCGTAATGGTTGAAGAGAATGTGTTTTTTCATGGATTTCTGATAAAGGTGTCCCATGCTCACCATCTATTGTATGAAAAGGGCTTTGGGGAGATGTATATTCTTGATTCTAGATAGAGAATCATATATATATATATATATATATATATATATATGGAACTCAAACCAAATTAAATGTAAAAGTTAATAACTAAAAAAAAATACAAATGCATACTTTATCAGTTTCATTCACATTTTCCCCAAAACTAAAACCATGTTTTGAGGTTTCAAATGGTTGTAATGGCCTCAAAAACAAAACCTGCACCATAAGTAAGAATTAATGTATAAATAAAAAAATAACTCTATATAATGAAAATTAACAAAAGAAAGTTTGAAAAATAGAAAATCTAGTCTTCGTCTTATCATTATAAAAGTTCTAATATAAGAATTGATATGCTAATGTTGTTGTGATGTAGGTAAGTATGGAAACCAAACATACTTCCCCCAATACCCCTTGAAATCTAGGTGAACGACGCAATGGTTCACAACTTGTTGTTCCTTGGGTTTCCAAGTTGTTGGATCTATATTTAGCAACCATACTGTATGGAGATCCCTCGAGAGGATTTTGTTGATTAGGCTATGCATATCAATAACAATGGGATATCAGTATACAACTAATAATAACTATAAATATCATCTATCTTAAAATGTACTCAAAGTAAATGCATGCAAAAAAGAAAAAAGACTAAACTGTGTACTCATTATTGATACTAGTTTCCCCAGAGTTTATGCTAAGACTATGCCCATTTAGCTCTTATTTCTCTATGCCATTAAAAATCCCTATTGTTCATTTTTGTTGCAAAGCAATTTCTATGCGCTTTGCTGTGTCTTTACGCCTACGAGGTAGGCTTTGCTCCCAACGATGCATTTTTTCACTAATTTTATGTCTTGAGGCATCATTTAGTTCATCAATCGTAGCAATTGACTGCAGACAAAAAAATCAATAAATTTAGTAATAAATTCATGTTATCAAAACACGCACACAAAAAAATGCCAATAAATACTTACAACAGAAAGAATTTCTTCACTAACAAATCTTGTATATGCCTGCTTGCGTGCACGGCACAATCTTGTATCTACATTGTGTTGGAACTTTTGGTTCTGTCTTTGGATCTTACTAGGTGATTTTGATGTGCGTTTAGCATTTTCATTTTTTTGTCTCCCTCTTGGCCATTGGGGAATCAGAGGGAGATTATGTATGACAGTCCGATGGTGATTAAGGCCACATAATTTTGACCGAGTAAAGGTGCCGGTACAATCACCAATTAAACAGTAAAAAACATGTTTAGTGCCTTTCACAACTACATCCCATTTGGATTTATTTTCTTCCATTTTCTCAATTCCCTGTAAATGAATATGTAAATAACTATAATGTTAGAAATCACTTCAAATTATCATAACAAATAAACAAATAAACAAATACATATTTATCAATTACTTGAAAACAAAAAAGAAAGATAAGCAAATCTACCAATAGTGTTCAGTTATGTTTAAATCTCTAAAAAGTATAAATTAGTAAAACATGTTTAATTTCATTCTTGAATTATTATATATATATATATATAAACATATGATGACAAGTATGGAGTGGAATCCCTGGTATCTACCACCTATTCCATCAAAGAAAGCATGCTTGAAAGCAATTGCACACTAACCAAAGACATAGATGAGGCTTTAGACGATACAGAGGCAATGACACAATATTTAGAAAAACCATCTGAGCTGCAATTTTTTGTAACAAAAGCGAATACTGGTGTTAATGGTGAAGTTGAATATTGTCATGGAAAATTAGATGTGAGATCTTCTGAGGTGGAACTTGAGCCATGATTGAAACAAGCAAAATGGAGGTTATTTCTGATGAAGAACTTGATTCAATGGTTCAATCCAGACTTAGGATGTGTTGGTCAGGATTCATTGTATGGTTCCTAGTCTTCAAATGTGTTGGTCTTTTACAAGGAAAATGAAGTAGTTAATTTAGGGTCAACACAAGCTTCAGAAGATGGTGATGCTTCACTCAACATTGCCCACAATGAAATTTCATTTAGTCTTATAGTTCCGACTTCTAATTCGTCTATGAAATCAATTGAATCATATTCGGTAGCATCTGAAACAAGTGTGATGGATGGACTTGCATAATCTATGGAAGAACGATCTGAGCTTTAGTCAAAACCACTGTTTAAAAAACAAATAGATGAGCAAGAGAGTGATGGCATGCTTGTTGAGGATGGCATGTTTGATGATGTGGATGGAAATGATTTGGTAGTCAATAGGACTACAGAAATTGGTCAACAAGAAAGAGTTAGTTTAGATATTGACGTCTTATGGAAGCAAGCAATTGATTTAGGTAGAGTCCTATTGCTGGATGAAAATGTTTTGGATCTCGACATTGTTCATGAAAAAACCATCATGTTTAAAAAATGTTCTCCTTTAGGGCCATATTTTAAGCCTAATATTTCACCCAAAAAGATTGGTAAACAAGGGAAAATAAAAACATATGAAGGTGAGCGATGCAAGCCAACTCAAAGCAATACTAATGATGGAAGAGAGAAACTGCCATTTTCTTATGATGATGCTCCAAGGGGTAAGTTTCCTTTAAATGAACTTGCAAGGCTCTTATCTCCTTGATACAAATTTACATGCTAGATCCTAATGCAAGGCTGAGGTTTTAAATAGAGGCCTCTCTCCCTCTATCTCTGTCTGCTTTTTGCAGATTGTTGTTTTTACATTTATTCATTTAACTAAGGTGTCCACAATTTGGGGTTGGTCTTATGTTTTTTTTTGGCCTCCTTGCAACATGAGATTGTTTTGGCATTTATGTTGAATATGCGTTTACTCCCATTGACACATGTTGGGACAAGATGTATATATGCAACCTTCAAAGGATAGTCACGGGACAAAATTGATTATGAACTATGCCAAATACAATTCATTAGTGTTGCCAGTAGTATTTGTACAACTATTCTTGACATGATGCAGGGATTTCTGTATATTCATTTTTATTAGGTGTACTATGTAAAAGTTAATTTCATGAATAACAACTTGATCTAGAAATTGACCCACGTCTTCTCATACTCTCCACCTGGTCATTAAAGTCAATAATGCCAAAAGGTCAATCATTATATCTAAGTCAATCAAATTTGATGGCTGAAATTTTCGAAATTGAAACAATTTTTATGAACAATTTTAACTTGTATTTTGTTGTATTTATCAAACATTCGCAAAAAAAAAGCTAGCAATTCTAGTTGTCTTTTATCTGATCTTACTAGTTTCTACTCCACCCACCTACAAATATAGTATATATTAACAACAATTTGACACAAAGATATAACTTCCATTTAACAGTTAAAATAAATAATATTTTTCAGATCAAACTACTATTAAACAACACAAAGCTTGGACTTTTATTCACAAAATTTGACCATTTTAAAAATTTAATATTTAATCTTAACCAATAAGGACTACTCTGAACTGAACTGCTCAATGTATATAGACCAATAAAGAAAACCACTAATTTTCCTTGAACGTTCAGGTCGTGGTGGCTGTTGCTCACAAGAGAAGACTCAGTTGTCCATCTGATCCAAGGATGTTACATGAATTGCTAGATTCATATCCTTATAATTACCATATGGAGAAGTCAATCCTTAAAAATACCCAACCCGATCATCAGTTGCTCTTCCAAACAGATCAATTCAGGTGCTTCTAAGAGTATAACGCAAAATTCCACCAAAACTAGACTGCATATTGTATAATATTGTTAAAGGACATTTGATTTCCATTCAGTTACAAAATATGACACTAATTTCATGGCACACATATATATATATATGTCTTTGAAACGATAGGTTCTTGGACAAAGCTGCCATTGTTGATCGGAATGAAGATGGAAGCCCGTGGAAGCTGTGCACAGTGACACAGGTAGAACAAGTGAAGCTTGTCATACGAGTCATCCCAATTTTCGCTTGCACCATTGTCATGAACTACATACTTGCATAGCTGCAAACTTTTTCTGTTCAACAGTGAAGCACCATGGACAACAGACTTGGAAGCAGCAGTTTTCACGTACCACCAACCTTGCTTCAAGCAATTCCATATATAATGCTGGTAATCCTTGTGCCCTTGTATGATACCGTGCTCGTGCCCTTCTTACGAGGTCTCACAGGTAAGGAAACGGGCATTTCTCAGCTTCAGAGAATTGGCATTGGATTATTCATCTCCACATTTTCAATGGTCACCACAGCTCTGGTGGAGGCTAAGAGGAAACAAGTTTCCCGGGACAGTGGACTCATGGAAAATTTAGATAATCTAGTGTCTCTTCCACTAACCATATTTTGGATCGCACCGCAATTCTTGGTATTCGGCTTATCAGAAATGCTTACAGCAGTAGGATTGATCGAATTTTTCTACAGTCAATCACCTGAAGGGATGCAATCCTTGCTGACTGCTCTTACATATTGCTTGTATTCATTCGGATTCTATCTGAGTGGCGTTATGGTCTCAATAGTTGACAAGTTTACAAGTTCTGGATCACATGGAGGCTGGCTTTCAGATAATAACCTTAACAAAGATCGCCTCGATCTCTTCTACTGGATGCTGGCAGTTCTCAGTTTCATCAATTTCTTGAATTACATCTTCTGGTCGAGATGGTATAAGTACAATCCCCCGTTAAGTCATCAGGCATCTCAAGGGCGAGAGTTATCGTATTCTCCTAAACGTCGGGTCACTTATCAACTTCCTTTCGAAATGTCAGCGACGTAGAGGACAAGTCCTCAGATCCATTATCGAAACGATTTTCGATTGGTGATAACTACTTAAAGGTATTCAAATCTTTCTATTAAATTGAGTTATATTAATTTATTTGTTTTACTATCTTGACATTATTAAATTGAGTTATATTAATTTATTTGTTTTACTATTTGGACATTATATCATTACTCATTTTGTTTTTTAACTCTGGACTCATATTTTATTTTCATTTTTCCTTTGTTTACAGAATAAAAACACAAGCAGTCCATCTCTTTTTTATTTTTCCATAGCCTGGAAAACTTATCCTAAATTGACATAATAATCTTGTTTATAGAATCCTAAATACTAATATAGTTTTCTAACACATCAAGCGACTGCTAACTTTTGATTTTGTTGTTCTCTTGTTCATCGGTTATGATTTTTGTTAATAAATCATGGACAGTAGGCTTTTGCTAGCTTTTCATTTTGTGAAGTTAGTTTATGATCAGTAGGGAGAACCATTTTCAGATTTCTGTTTCATATTCTATCAATTTTTAACAATATATTGGAATTTTTATAGAATTATTTGGAAAGTGTAATTGGAAATATTACCATGTAGTACATGGTTTCCAGCTTCAATTCATACAGTCCATACAATTCATCACGGAGATTGGAAAATTATTGGTACTTCATTGATCGAACTACCCCTTCAGTAATTATAATTAATCATCATTACTCTTCGTGCAGATATATGTGAGTCTTAAGTTGTATGCAACGACACTCATTATGCAAATGCCAGTATGTTTGAGAGCAACCTGAAAACAGTCATGAATAGGCTTGTTCAAAGCGCGTCCCAAACCAAGTTTAACACTACTGTTTATGGCCAAAGTCCGGCCCGAATATATGGCCTCCTCCAATGCAGGGGAGGCATTACAGTTGCCCAGTGCTACAATTGTTCAGTAGAAGCAACGAGTTCTACTTCGATTGGAATACCAAAATGTGGGAATGTTATTGGCGTTGCAGTTTGGATGGATGTCTGCTTCTTACGTTATGAAAACTTTAGTTTCATCGGACAACTGGACCCTGAACTATAGGGTGGTGAACCTTATCAAAGGTATACTTACAATGTACGTAGTTTGTCTAGCCCTGATGCCTTTCTCCATGCTCTTGAAGGTTTATTGACCAATTTATCGGTTGAAGCCACAACTGGATCTGGAGGAACTGGATATGCTTCATATGCCTACGGAACAACTCAAGACTCATTGTCTCGAACGATTTACGGTATGGTCCAGTGCTGGAGAGATATATCTAGTGCCGACTGCACAACATGTCTGTTATATGTAATCAATTTTCTTTTCACTTATGCCACTGGAGTGGAAGCAGGTACGAAGGAACTGACGGAAGGAAGTACTGAGTGGAATAAAAACTGCATAGTTCGTTATGAAATCTATAGTTTCTTGAATTCGCCTTCATCTGCGGAAGGGCCAGTTAATGCTGCTCAGCAGAAGCAAATCACACCATCGAGTTATATTACGCAGATCAACCACTCAAAGAAGGCTTCAAACAAAATACCCTTAATTTCATCTGCGGAAGGGCCAGTTAATGCTGCTCAGCAGAAGCAAATCACACCATCGAGTTATATTACGCAGATCAACCACTCAAAGAAGGCTTCAAACAAAATACCCTTAATTTCATCTGCGGAAGGGCCAGTTAATGCTGCTCAGCAGAAGCAAATCACACCATCGAGTTATATTACGCAGATCAACCACTCAAAGAAGGCTTCAAACAAAATACCCTTAATTTCATCTGCGGAAGGGCCAGTTAATGCTGCTCAGCAGAAGCAAATCACACCATCGAGTTATATTACGCAGATCAACCACTCAAAGAAGGCTTCAAACAAAATACCCTTAATTTTAGGTGTTGCTGCCCGTTCGCTTCTCCTGGTATTCGTGTGCCTGTTTTCAATAGATAGAAGAAGATTGAACGCTCGAAGGGGACACGAAGGTATGGATGGTAGGACGGTCAAGTAGCCCTTGGCCTATAACAAATTAACACATTGCAGTTTCGGCAATAAATTGTTTCTTGACTAACAAACACCCATATAAACGGGAGAGTCTGATTATATATGCACATCAAGCTCAAAGCTAGAAGTGAATATGATCAGACGCCCATATTCAATGAATGATATAGATTTAATACATTAACGTAGTGTATACACACATTGATGCTTTTATTTTTATGAAGTAATGGCGTCGATGGATTGGTTCAGCACACACAGATTTGATGGATCACTTCCACCTTTTGACACATGTTGCTCTATTACAGTAGCAATATTACAATACAATAGACTTGCAGGCCAGAACACCATGCTCTTCTAAGAGGCATTCACAAGTGTTATTCAAAAGAGGGCATTCAATTTTGCCGCTATTTCTGACGTAGTCGAGTTTTTTGGTTGTACAGTTTTTAGTTAAATGGAGGAAACAACAATGATCTCTGAGAATCAGCCAATGATCTTTAAGATGGAAACATTGGTGACTGCTACTGGAAATTTTCACATTGATAACAAGCTTGGAGAGGGAGGATTTAGCCCTGTATACAAGGTAACCGGTGCCAAGAAAGAGTCCACTAGTTTTTAGAATATTCTTAAATCACAGTGCTTAGCAAACTGCTGATCTAACCACAGCCTTGATGGTTGTATGTTGCTAGCTTATAATTTTTATTTTATTTTGTTGAGATACACAATTAGGCTTTAATACTTTACAAAAGTTTCTTAAGATAATTTGTCTTTTCCCTCAGGGAACTACTCAAGCTGGAAAAGAAATAGCGGTGAAGAAGCTGTCCTTAAATTCTATGCAAGGAAAGAAAGAATTTATGAATGAAATTAAGCTTGATGCCAAAATTCAGCATCGGAATCTTGTGAACCTACTCGGCTGTTGCGGAGAGAGATCAGAAAGGTTGCTTGTCATGGTTATGTATCTGGGATCGGAAACCAAACCAGTAAAACATTGGCGATCTGAAAACTATTCTTGTCACTTATCAACTTCCTTCCGAAATGTCGGCGACTTAGAAGACAGGTCCTCCCATCCACTATCGAAAATTGTTCTGATTGGTGATAACTACTTAAAAAAAATTAATCCCGTAAAATGTCTGATTAAACTTATACTCATTTTATAATTATACGTAAGCTTACTTTTTATAAATTTAAATTTTATAAAAAGTCAAATTACTATTGGGCAGGGTCAGCCAGTACACCCCATCAGCCACTCTCTTTCTCTCGCACCCCTGGCTGTCTGCATAAATGTTGTGTTCGAATTTGAAGAACAGATAACGGATGTCTCTCGCGTCAAGAAAGTCATCGGCGATGCGCTCTTGTCAAGAAACCCACTTTTCTCCTGCATAATGGTCATTGCTCTCCTCCTCTTACTTTTGCTCTCAGAACCGACGTTCACTTTGCATAACATCTGCAGTTCTTAGATTAAAAATACTATAAAGTGGTTGTTTAGATCTTAAGTTTAAAATATTGTTTAGTGGGTATTTTGCCCAGGATTCTGGTTCTGTGTTTGATCAAGATCCATTAAAAATAAGTTTTCTAGTTTCCTCAGTCTATAGCTATGTCTAGGTACCTCACCTAGGTTTTGATGGTTTTGTTTCTTTAAATAAGGTCCAAGGTCTTGAGCTTTACTAGTGCATTTCTACTGGTAACATCTTTACTTTACTTGAGCTTTACTACTGCATTTCTAGTGCATTTCTACTGGTAACTACTGGGAGTCTTGCGATGGCGGAAAACAACAGTAAACCTGGACGACCACTTTTTTACTGCAGAGTTTCCCCCAGACCAGGAATTATATCAGGCCTGTATTGATGACTATATCTCCAAATTGGCTCTCAAGCCTCTCGATGGGTCACGTCCTCTCTGGGAAATCCACTTCATGCCCTACAGAACAAGCAAGGGCGGATCTACTGTGTATGTTAAGCTGCATCATTCCCTAGGAGATGGCATTTCTTTCATGTCTACATTGTTTTCTTTGGCCAGCAGAGTCGATAATCCAAATCTTCCACCGACATTTCCTACTGCCAAGCGTAGTTTTACTGGACCTATGGCTACCTCAAAGCAGAAGCCCATTGCAGCTAAATATTTTCAGAGACTATGGTTTCTCTTGATTGTAGTATGGTATACAGTGACTGATGTAATAAGCTCTTTACTGAGAACAGCGGGATTAATTAACGATAGTAAATTCCCTATCAGAGGACCTCCTGAAGTACAGTACATGCCAGTTTCCTTTTCTTCTACTACTTTTAACTTGGAAGACATAAAACAGATCAAGAACTCTGTAGGAGGGGTATATTATTGTTCTCATCATATTCATGCAGCACTAATTCATGTTGATAGGCTCACCAAGTTATACTCACAACTTTTTTATATTTTCTACAGGCAGTCGATGGTATTGCAACAGTGAATGATGTGGCAACAGGAATAATTTTCTATGGCATGCAACGTTACTTGCAGGTCCAACTGACTGGTAGTAATTTTCATGTTTTTTTTCTTTTTATAATGATAATTGGTGAGACAGTCAAGTTGTTTCCCTCCCTGTGTTTCACCTAGATTTGAACTGGGTCTCTGCTGTGCGAATGTTCAAATAAGTTGGCAACAATAGATTGATGACTTTAGTAGTTTTGACAAAAGTATTTATTTAATAGTGTTGATAGATGACTTTAGTAGTTTTGACAAAAGTAAATTTAATATTGAGTTTTTAATGCAGTTGGAGGAAAAAACTTACAAGAAGCTTAAAGAGATCTGAGCTGCTGAAAGACACTGTTATTAAACAAATGAATAATTCAAGAGTCACGGCACTATGTTTGTTAAACACTAGAGTTTTATCTGGAATACAGGTTATGTACTATACAGTTAACCAGGCTTTTCAACTTCATTTATTCACTCTTTGTTTTTGTTTGAAGGGGATTCTTGGATAGGTCTGATGCCAGCGTATAATTTATGCAGAGCATAGAAGAGATGCTGAAACCAAAAACCAAAGCGCCTTGGGGATCGGAAAGGTTGCTTGTCATGGTTATGTATCCGGGATCGGAAACTAGTAAAGCATTGGCCATCCGAAAACTATTCTTGTCACTTACCAACTTCCTTCCTAAACGTGGGCGACTTAGAGGACAAGTCCTCCTATTTACTATCAAAAATTGTTCAGATTGGTGATAACTACTTAAAAAAATTTAAACCCTTAAAATGTCTAATTAAACTTATACTCATTTTATAATTATAGGTAAGCTTATTTTTTATAAATTTAAATTTTATAAAAAGTCAAATTACTATTTAGAATTGTTGATAACCTATTAAAGATTTTTTCTAATTGTTTTGAAATTAAAAATAAAATTTTATCAGATAGATTTACCAATGTTAATTTGAATAATTCCTTTCGTTTTTTAAAAATAGGATTGACATTCCTTTAAATTCACCATACTCTGCAAAAAAACCCTCGCTGGTTTCTCTTCAGAATGTGCTGGGGAGCTGGAGTGCAATACTTTATGGAGTTGCCCTATTGGCATCTGGGCAGAGCTCAGCCATGACAGGAAAATATGCTGGGCAGTTTATCATGGAGGTTCATTATTAACTAATATTTCAACCAAGAAAAGAAAAGAATATGATTTTTGCTGATCTCATTTCCATTACATTTTTTTTAATGATGTCATCTAACTGTGGTGCGTCGCTGTCGTTGGATTTCTTAATTTGAAAATGAAAGCATGGCTCCCTAATTTTATGACACGGTCGGTTGCCATCATTCCCGGTTTGGTAGTTGCTGTCATCTCTAGTTCATCTGGTGCTGGGAAATTGATTATTATTTTCTCGGTATGATCTTAATGTCAACTTTATATTGCATCTTTTTTGTTTAAATATTTAGGTTTCTTAGAAGTTTTGGGCACTATAGCTCGAAGCTCGAGAGAAATCTGAAGATTAACAGAATTGTTTTTCTATCATTAAATTATAACAATGTCAGAAATGTAAGCATTGTAGTAGATCTACCATTGTAATATATCTCAATCTTAATAGATCTCAAATGCAGATCATATTGTAATAAATCTTCAATGAGTTTTGCAGGAAGCATCAGGGATTTTTTGGTCTTAACCATTCGACTGGGCAGACAACTGCCATACCTAATCTAGAAGCTTCGGTATCATTTCCAGGAGCAAAATTTGATGACAATGAAGAAAAAGGAAGAGCTCATGATTTTATTGAAGAGAATGAAGACCCAGCCCACACAGAAATGCAAATGCAGCCACAGTTTAACTGGCCAGCGGAAAGAGAATTACCTCATACAAGTGTGTCTGAACTTGCTTCCGGATCGCCCTCTCAAATCAATCCATAAAAGCTGCCGGATTGACCCTGCCCGGAGTTCTTCACTGCTTTGCTTCAACCTGAGGCTTCTCGAGCATCCTGCTCTGCATTTTTTTTTTCTCTTCTCACTTCTCAGGGGCGTTTCGGAGATGTCCTGGAAATCTATGCCATGAACATGAAACCGTGAGATATGGTTTCGTGCACCATCTATGTCCATACCTCCACGGCGATTTCGGGCATTATGCATGTCTATACCTCCATATCTTGTATGCTGGATGGGAATGGCCCATACAGCCTCTTTAAGAGGCTGCCGCGGGGTGGATAGCTCTCGCCGTTAGAGAGCGAACTGAAAGAAGTTGATTTCAATATAATTCCTCTACTAGTAATGTATAATAATTCCCTTCACTGCTAAATTAGAGACTTGATTTCTGAAACTCAATATTGGAAATTTATGTTGCAGAAAACATTGGACTTTCGCGATCGTTTGTGGGCTTGGGAAGCAACGGAATGCACATCTTCCTGGTGTTCCTTTCGGACTTCCTTGTGTTTTGCACTTCAATTCTCTTTGACCCTCTGGAATAGAAATATGTCATGCATATGCTATAGCGAAGTAATGCAATTCTTAACAAACTCCACTGCCATTATTCTTTTAATTCCTCTTATTAAATCCTATAGTTAAATTTTTCATGAACCCTTATTACAGCGCTGTTCTTCAGAAGGCCCACATCGATGCAAATAGCGTAAAATGGTATCAAATAAGTGTAAGTATTTATTTTATAAATTGTTTCCAGCTGTGACATTTATCGCATGTTACTCTCCAAATATGAATATAACCCTAACTTAAAAGTCGGTCGTATTTGATGCAGTCTCCTCAACAATCGAATGACCAGGATTGTGGGTTTTATATTATGAGATATGTAATGGATTTTGTGAAGAATATAATAAGTTCACCCCTTTCTTTACCAGTACACGATCTTGTAAGAAACATTTTGTATAATTAATCAGATAATTTGTTTCATGAATCATCTTTTTTCAAAGAAATTAATTCAAAAATTTGCAACGCCACTGTTTGTTTTAAGTCAGTTCCACTTCTTACAATTTTCTCCAAGTTATTTGGAGATGCAAGACGATGAAGACAAACAGAAAAGTAAGTTAAATAAGGTAGCGAAAAAAGCTCGACAACAATTGAAGGGATTTATTGCATTAATCGAACCTGAGAATAGAGAATGAAAGGATTTATTGCATCAATGGGAAGCCCTATTCTGAAATTGATCTAGAATATATCATTGATTTTATATTCTAATCTGTGAGGTGAAGTAGATAATAAAGACACGGGAAGCCCTATTCTGCTGCAATTGATGGAACTGGTCTGCAAATGCCATGAGCTGGAAGACGAAAACATGGAGCTCGCTGTGCTAAAATCTATGCTTTCTGCGGTGACGTTGGTCTCGTTGCAGATTCACGGGGATTGCTTATTTCAGATCGTGAGAACTTGCTACAATATATTCCTAGGAAGCAAGAATGCTGTGAATCAGGCTACTGCCAAAGCTTCGCTGATACAAATGCTGATTATCGACTTTCATAAAATGGAAGCATATTCGTCTTTTGTGCAATGTGTCGCTCCAGCTTATTGTTGTGGCAATCTTATGCAGCCAATTTATATAAAAAAAACAGATGTGCTCGTGTAATAAGGATATGCTCGTGGTCAGCGTTCAGGTTTCTGTATTATAAATTTGGATTATGTTACAAATGTTACGTGTTACAAGATCTCTCCAATAATATTCACTATTCACTATCATTATTATTTTTTGCCAACATGTTACAAACGTTACTAACTTTACATGTGTTTCAAGATCTCTCTTATAATATTCACTATCACTATTAGTAATGTTACATCACGTGACAAGATCTCCCCCATACTAGGTTGTAAAAGGCCTCTCAGCACAACTAATTTTCCACCATAATTTCCATTAGGTCGACATACCAAATGACAATTTTTATGTTTTTAATTTCTGTCTTGTATTAAATGGAGCCGACCTTACAATATAGTAGAAAAGTAATACTTTTTAACTTCTTATGATTTCACCACGTCATCATCTAATCTTTTTGAGCGCTGTTTTACCCATTTTTGGGTAACTTCCAACTATATCTTAAGTGGACTCTTGATTCAAAATTGAAGAGCTTCCACGTCATTGAAACGCTTAAGGGAATTTACACATTGTTTAATTGTTTGAGTAAGGGCTGTTCAATAGCCACGTCCATAGTAAAAGATGGGCTTGGAAAGGTTTTGTCTCATATAGCAAGTGCTTCAAGGGTTTCACTAGGGCTTTTTTAACAAAATAAAAACAAGGGCTTCAAACCATCATCAAGCAATAGGTATGCCATGTCAAGACTTCAAGCTTTAAGTTTCCATATGCAAGGGAATCATATACTATGGCCATGGGTTTCATATCATCAAATGCAACATTAATATCCAAGAACCATCTAGTGGTGGTATGGACCATCAAGTTACCATGTGTGTGGCCTTCATGGCCTCATCAAGTGTATGTGGACTCATCTAAACTTCATGAATTAAACCATGTCCAAAAGTTCCAACTGCAAATGACTTCAACACCAAGGAAAGTGTGCCATAGGGCATCATCATTATCATATCAACCCATAATCATACAAGCAAGTGTGTCCAAGTGTCATCTCACCACCATGTAAGTGGATGGAAAACCTTTCTCATGTATTAGGACCATCTCCAAGAGTTTCATGACTCCATCAACACACAAATGGGCCACATCATCTTCACCATTCCTTCAAGGGTACAAGGACCATGCACATGACCTCAATACCATCATTAACCATGCAATCCACAAATGACCACAAAATGAGTCATTTGGACCATTTGGTGTTCCAAAGACTTCTTCACCATGCAATAGGCTTCATGGGCTTCTTCAACCTCCTCAATCACACAAGAGGACCTCCAGGGATCAAGATTTATCATGCCACCTCCTGTGGGGTTTCCAAGCATTCTCCTAGGGTACCATGACCCCATCAAAGCATAAATTACCATAGAATGGGTCATTAATGCTTCTTCAACCCATCAAGGGATTCTCCATCATCAACAAGGGATTCAAAATCATCACCAAGATCTTCATCATCATCATCAACAAGGTAGTGGTTCCAAGATCCAACCTTGTGTGTTCAAGGACCTTGTCAACTGGATGCAAGGCTACGCAAGGTGATCCAAGGAACAACCCATCTCTATATGGGATCACAGGCACTAGATATGAGGGTACTGGGATCATCCATACTTGTGCACTACAAGAGGGACTTGGTGGCATCAATGACTACTTGTGGGGACACTGCAAGTCTCATGTTGGCATCAATGACATTTCAATCAACAAGATCTTAGCATGCATCTGGGATATGCTATGTGTGCTCTTTGTGTTTTTGTGAAAGATGATGAGATGACCTGGATACGACGAGATGACGATAGAAGACGTAGGTGATTGCATTGGAAATGTAATGAATGGTCCTGGGCTGTACCTATGCGATGGATATGATGAAGAGCTAGAAGAGGACTAGGTATACACCAAACATGAAACATGGATGGATATGTAAAAACTTCCTATGACATATAGATTGGACAAGATGAGGACTATGGAAGCAACTACGATGATGCCTGTGATGAGAGAACACCTTCCTAGTTAAGAGGGAGTGTTGTTGTAATTGTAACCTCGAAAGATATTTTGATGTATTTTATTATTGTATATTGTTGTACCTCCATCGAAGATGTGTTTCCCTCCTTTCGGGATGTCATTATTGTGTATGGTCATTGATTTAAACCCTCTATTGTAAGTCGGGGAAATAGTCCCTAGAGTAAATAAAGGACAATGTACTTTGAGTATCCCTAGGTAGGCTGGTCTCAAAGAGGTTACCTGACTGACCTAGTTACTTGAGTAAGTCACTCAATAGAAGGATATAAATAGGGAGGCACCCTCCTCATTTGACACACACACACACACACACACACACACACACACACACACTCTAATGTGCGCTTTAGGAGAGAGAGGATGAGGAGGAAGAGAGAGAGAGAGATACTTGAGACATCTTGTTCTTGGGTTTTTCCATCTTGTGATATTGTCTTGGTGACTGAACTATTTTGAGGAAGTTTGCAGGGTTTTCTCCTTTATGGTTTCCCCGATGAAAATATCTGTGTCTTGTGTATCTTATGCATCTTGGATATCTTGTTGTGCTTGTTATTCTTTTAGATAAATATCTTAATTGAATTAATCTATAAAAACTAATAATGTCAAGATTATAAATTGAAGTCACAAACTCCATTTTTTGTATGTCTTGACAAGAAATATTTAGAGACCTGTTTAAGTGACTGTTCCTAGGGTATACCACAGCTTGATGTCTAGTTTTTGCTGATGTTGAAAGTATTCTTGTTGAGATTCTACCATATGATACTTACTAAAGAGTCTGCTTCTACCATTTATGAGCAAGCCATGTTTTTCCTCACCTTGCTGGCTGTGATCTTGCTATTGTTCATGGACTTTCAATGCTAGGATAAGAGTTTACCCATCCTACCCAGCCAGGCTGTGACTTGTCTATAGATGCCTAGCTGGGCCATGACCTATTTAAGGAAGTATAAGCCTTAACCGTGGTTGTTTGAGCCCACTTGGGTTGACCCATGACTGTTTGAGCCCTCATGGGATGGGTTGGGGTTGTTTGGATCCCTATTGGGCTGTTCCATAATTGACTGAGCCTTCTTGGAGCTTAGCTGCGACCTTGTGGGACGTTAGGACCTGTTTTGTGACATGTCTTGACCTTATTCTGCTGGGATGCGACCTTGTTGATATTTCTTGGAAAATAGTGATCATGTTTTGGGATGGGCCATGATTAATTTGTGATTTGATTTGGGGTTCTTTAACTTTGGTGTTCTATACTATGGTTATTCTAGGGTCTTTTTGGTGAGTGTGATCTTACTGGTACCTACTGTGATCCTTATTGCACCATCTAGGTTGTTGTTGGTGTGGTTGAAAGTTTTTTTGTCTTTGAGAAACTGCTGCTACAGTTTGGGGTGCTAGTATATGTTTTAAGGATGCTTCTGGACATCTGATAAGTGTTGTTATTTAAATTATATATGATTGTCCTGAAGTTTGTAAATTATTGGAGCAAGGGTTTGAAGGTTCTTTCCCACTTCTGAACTATTTTGGTTAACACTCAGAGGTCTGTACTTGTCTAACCTTGTTCTACAGTTATCCATCTCTCTTTTAGGTATGTCCATTGTTCCTTGGAGACTTGACTTCAAAAGACAAGGTCTGATCTGGAAAAGATATCCAAGTATAAGGAATGTTTGAACCAATATTGTTTCCTCTTTTACTGATGTTGTTTGTTAGATTTGTCTAACTTGTTCATTATCCTATTTTATTACTACTACTGCTATTTATTGTTACTATGTGTTTCAACTTTAGCATAGGGACCTTTGGGAATGTTAAAGTTGAAAGAGATGAAAATTATGTTTGAATTTATCTTGCATTGTCGTTGCTGTACTTTTACTTCATCCTTCTAAGTACTTAGTTTAAATTGTTGCAAAGTTGGTTAAATTTTTGAAAAATCCTAAAACTTCAACAAGGACCATATGGCATACCTCACAGTTGTGTGCTCAAACATGAACAAAAAGCATCATTGAAGAAGCCCATTCTGGAGCAACAGGAGGACATTACCAATTTGATACAACTGCAAGGCTTGTTTTACAATCAAGACTATTGTGACCAACTCAAAATAAAGATTGTAAAACATGTCAATAGATGTGATAGATGCCAATGCATGGGTCAACCATTGAAAAGACACAAAATGTTGCTCATCTCCGTAAATCCCAGTATCACATTTGAAATTATATGGGTAATAGATTTTATTGGTCCATTTCCAAATCCAAGTTGGAGGATAGATGCTAGATACATAATCATTGCAGTCGAGTACATAACTAAATGGGAAAAGTTGAACCAGTTGAAACTTGCTCCAGTTAAGTCGCAACACGATTTATCTATGAAAATATCATCACAAGATTTAGATGTCCGCTTATGCTTATCAGTGATCGAGGGACGCATTTTATCAACAAAACAATCGACATACTATTCAAATAATTCATGATCGATCATCATAAGAGCTCATCATATCACCCCAGTCTAATGCTGCAGTTGAATCATTCGACAAAACATTGGTAAAAGGATTAACTATTTTGTGGGCATATTGAACAACATATAAAAGATCAACGAACTAGACACCGTTTAAATTAATGTATGGATAAGAAATTATTGTACCGCTATGCTTTAAATAGTAAGCTCCAATAATATATCAAGTGCTACATCTAGATATTGTTAAATCTATGAATGACAGAATGTTTGATTTAACAAAATTGGAAGAAGAACGTACAATTGCAATACACCATCAGGATGTCTAGACGTAATGAAAAAAATCATGGCACGATAGGAACATTCAATACAAATACATTTCAGTCGTAGATTTGGTCCTCCTATATAAGGGTCGGATAAAATAAAAACAAAAACAAATGAAAACTAGATGGTTAGAAGCCTATATTGTGGAAGAATTAAACATCAACGACTCGGTGAGATGAAAGACCCTACAAGGTAGCATCTTTAATAACATCGTGAACGGAGCACGACTAAAATGCTACCGAATCTAGAAACGACACGATGCCGAATAGTGACCATATCATCACTAGTTGAACATTGTGTCCCAGGTTTATTAAAATTAATAAAAATTTTACAGTTATAATTAAAAATAGTTATGATTAAAAAGTAGTTACACAACTAACTTAAAAATGTTTATAAAGCACTAAAACATGGAACTCCTTGAAAGAGTTGATACATGCACAAGAACATGAAAGATGGTTGGGAAGAAGAGGCAGAGCATGGAAATAGAAGAAGACCCTAGTACCAACACAACCGACTTGTGCACATAGACCATGACATCGACAAGAATCCCAAGTGTTGCATTCGACCTTGCTAATCGAAACAAGGAGAAAGCTTCTTATGCAAGCTTCCCCGAGCGAGCGAATAAGTTAAGGCCGCACAAACTGCAATTAAAGCACTTACCTATTCAGCCTCGATCGTCACACATTGATGCCGCCGTAAATATGCTCAAAGAGAACAAATACTTACCATCATTCATTCATGAACCATCAACTTTCAGGGACGAAGATTATCAAATAGTTTGCTTTACTGATGATCCATCCATGCCTCCAGAGCGAGCCCTCGTAGTAACCAGATCCAAAGCCACTGAAATAAAAGATAAGATGCTACAAGAAGAATCCAAAATGAAACCTTTGGAAGCTCAGATAGATTGAATACAAAAAAGAAAGGATGGACGAACCCTACTGGAGAAAATACTACACATAATTCATGCATGGGCAACCCAAGACAATAAATGGACAAAATCCGCGCAGAATATTAATACAACAAAAATCCGAGCCTATATGAATGCACCCCTAATATCATCATCCGACAATCTCAAGGAAATCACCAAATTCTTCATTAACCATTATCATGATAGAAAAATAACCATTATTATGATGGAAAAATATGGATATATTAACCCATTCCTATCACATACTCACTCATAGGAGCGACTATATGTTTATTAAGCAAGGGCCCAACCGTACCGCTCACTAACATTGCAACGCCCCTGGGGGAATAATTCACAGGGTTGTCCATTGGGAAAAACTATAAAGGATTAATTATCAGTAAGGTGCAGTACGAAAACTACAAATGGACTACCATCATTATTTCACTTTGTTTAACAAGTACAGGTCGCGCTTTCAACTTAATCTTGGACATGCTAGAAGTTGTAAAGCAGGTTGTCGATGCTGCAAATATTTTCAATTGGGCTAACCACTTACCTCAGCTTGTCAAGGAAAATTCTGCAAAATTCCAAGACTCTGCCCCTGTTATCTGATTCTTGACGTTACTAATTTTGATCGTAATGGCCTAATCAAACCCATTAGTGAGACAGAATTTTCAAGCATCCATGAAACACTCATGCACAACTTTGAGATGTTTACAACGAAAGGGATGTCATTTAAGATGCACCCGATGGTGGGTACCCTAATATCCCTCATATTTTCACTGATCTTGCACGACAGCCGAATACAGTCTACCCCTTTCTAACTATAGCCAAGGACCATTGTTCAGATATCATTAAATCTGAGCAGAAACATAACAAGAAGAACAAAGAGACATAACACTATATCTTATTGCATTTTGTACAAAAGAAGAACTAGTATACCCTCTTGCACTTGTATTTGTCGACACAAAAGGGAAAGGACTAGTCGTCGAGTCAATAGACGAAGTGATTAAAGAAGAAGAGGAAGACAATACACTTATCAATGAAGCACAAGAACCCAACTTTAGTGACCCACGTCTGCAAGAAGAAGTTATAAAAGTCGCTCACAAAATATTCACATTCCAAAATGAGTTGAAGGGAAAATCAGCAAGGAAAACTTCAAGAAAAAGAAAACTCATGCTCGAGCCGACAAAATATGACATTAAAGAAATCTGAGAGCAGGCTCATACCGTCCTGATCGAAGCATTCGAGAACAAAACAATAGTCGACAAGCATATTTAAAAAGACTTCAAACCAAAGAAGCCATTGACATCGACCATCCTTATTGCAAATATGGGACCACCGTGGAAAATATCACACACAAGTACAAATGCATAAGGCACTGATGTGGTCAAAGTCTCAGACGACACCCCAATTCCATCGCCTTCCAAAATCCAGGAAGAAACTCAACCCGAGATAAGCCCCGACTTCGAGGATTTTGCAAAATCACCCGAATTTCGTGAAGTAGTTACACGTTATTATCATCAGTTTTCACAAAATCCCGCCAGTATCTCTAGTAATCCTATCGTTGTACCCCAATTGACCCAATCCAGAAGAAAACCAAAACCCCAAGTAAAGTAAAGTTTTCTTCTATTCGTTCAGTAATGAAGTTGACCGAACCGACACTTGTTGCTACTACTACATCTGTGTCGTTCTCATCAACATCTATACCTCTTCCCTTTCCTGAAGTTAACACTAACATTGATGTAACAAATGTGGATTCAACTGTCCTTACCACATCACCATTATTAACAACTTCACCTCCTATGACACTCTCTTTAGTAGATCAGTTCAATGACTTTTTCAACAAATTACCACCCCTCTCTTTTTCAAATAATCAAATGAACCCTCTTTAGTTGACCACATAATCCGCTACCCCAACATTAGCCAATACATTTATATCCACTGCACCCTTGTCGATACCACCATCAACTTTACCTCCATTGTAGTCAGCACCTCCATCCTCTCCCTTACCTGCATCATTCGTCGTTGGATCTACCTTTGTCTGTTTTAATACCATCGTCATCAACTCCACCTTTATCCACTCCCATACTTTCATGTCAACTTCACTTTTGTCGCCACCCATATCGTCGTCACTATCCCAACCTTCGTTTGTAGACCCCTTACTTCCCATATCCCTTTGTCGTTTGTTGATCCAACTGCATCGAATACAACTATTTCTAAGGATTAGGGACACTCAAGTATGAGCAAGAGCATGAAGAAGTCATCTAAGAAAAATAAAAAGAACAAGGAGCCCTCTACTATCACTTTTGCAATCAATCCAGTTCCTAGACAACAAACAAGCACAACTATACTTTCACTAGAGACAATGCCAAAAGATGACCTTGACGCAATCATCAAAGTCACTACCAAATAACAAAGTAAGAGATGGGAAGAAAACTCTAAGTCACTCAAAGCAATCAATCAAGAGGAAGATGAACTATTGACCAAGTGTATAGATCAATTTCAACTATGAATCGAGAAGTTGCCAGAAAATCTACCTGACAAGCCCCTCGACAAGATCAAATCTCTCTTTGATTTTGTAATAGTCGAATATTGCAGCACTCATGATCATCTTATCAAGAAACAACAGGATGAAGCAAATCTCCTAATGACATATTACTTTAAAGCATTTATGGAAAAGGATAAGAAATTGAAAGAATGTGAACCTCATGCATCCAAATCAGCTCTTGTCTTAAACAATTTGTACTCATATTATGGCAAGGCCTGTGTGTAAATCCAAAACCACCAAACTATTGTGTGCAACCTATGTTGTAAAAAACAATCGGTTGGCCTAGACACAACACAAAAGCTCGATGAACAAATACACCTAGAACTTTAGGGATAGGAACAACTAAGATTGAAAGAATACCAATGGCTTCAACAAGGAAATAAAACACAAGAAGAAGTCATCCGGATCACCCCAAGAATTTACAACCTTATGAGATCTGCCGAAACTCAAATACAAGAGTGCGACCTTCATATGAGAACTTATGAATCAGTCGATGCCGATCAAACTTATCCAACTTTCGCATATGACCAGTCTAACGAACAACATCAAGACCATCCTTGTTGAATGGGATGAGTTTCAGGATCGTCTCACCCTCTTTGCTCCAGCCATCACTGAATCTTGTGCTGGATGCATCCCTCAATGAGCCACTTCCACATTGTTGTAATAATATTAGTCGTTTCTAAATTTTGGTTTTAAGGAATCTTGTTGTTCTCTTCAGGACGAAGAATACTTTTGGGGTGGGGGAGATGTTGGAGGATCCTAGTCGGCTAGCTAACTTGGTCCACATGACCAACTAGTTGGGTAGTTTCTCGTGTCAGATAGATAACCGGACAAACAGATAACAATATGTAACTGAATAACAGAAAGTAAGTTGTATACATAAGGCTAGTGAGCCATAATGATAATAACATCTTTTTTACTCTTTGGTTCTCTGTTAATAGAAACTTGTTGTTGCTATCTCCATTAATTATGTTTTCTTCCTTCTTGATTGTATGTGATTGTCTTATAGTATATGATTTTATAAGTTAAACACTATTGGTAGCTTCATCTAATCATGTAGATTACAAAAGGAATCAAACAACTGTTTTCCACAACTAATGGTGTTGTCATTGTTTCGTAGGTAAGATGCATTGATAATTTTGGCTTATAATCACTTGTATTATCAAAACCTAACTACCTCATCAATCCCACTATCCTAATTACCGCAATTGATAGCATTCTTGAATTTTGGAGTTCCAGAAGAAGAGGAAGTCCCTCTACTTCAAAAAATTTAGGAAACCCTTGAAGGCCAAAATAAAAGTAAAGCTTTTGTTTGATTGTTATTTAACAAAAACACAAGAGATAATCTATACAAAAAAGTATGACAACCCCAGTCTCCGGAAAAGGTTTGAAGGTCCAAAGAGTGAATGGATCTCCCTAAGCTTGTGGACCTAACTTCACAAAATCACCTCCATACATAGAAACCCAACATCTGAGTCATTGCTGAACATACATGCTTGCATTCTTGAAGAACAACCTTATAATATAACTTGAGCAACAAATTTAAACATAGATAATGGATATTCAAAGGGATAAAACTTGTGTAGTTCGTTTGTTTTGAAGTCTGATATCTCCAATTTTGTGCATCCTTCTTCACTCGGAAACTTCCTTTGTTTGGTTTTAGCTTTGTTCCTTTAAGGGGTTTAAATATGAAAATTCCTCGAGGGCAAGGGGTTTAAACTTGGAAATTCCTCCATAGCATGAATGTTCTCCGACAAGATGCTTAGTGCATTGTTTGATTTATGTTTTCATTTCCAATTTGGCTGCTTGATGGGGCCCATCCTTGAAGTAAGAAAGTTGATAGACAAAAGTTAAACAAGCATTTTTCTCTTGTAAAGTTCTAATTTGATGGAATTTTTGCATAAGGAATGATGATTGCATTATTACGAGTGTTCAATCTATATGTTAACACCTTCTCCATTCCTTAGATTTCCTTTGAAGTCACCAAGTTTTTTATGGAGAATTGAAATGTCCTTCCTCTATTGACAAAGACAATCCATAAACGATGAACATGGTTCTTTAAAAATCTTTGCTTAATTTAGATAAATTAAAGCCTCGGAAGATGCAAGACATTAGGAATACCTCTCCATTAGAGGTGAAATACTTCTTCCATAAATTATTCATGATTGTTGATAGATTTAGCTTGCTTATTGTTGCACCTGATATCTCCTTTATTATGCATAGGATAAGTGAATCCATCATCTTTCTTGTAAATATATTTGGACCCTTCTGACAGAGGGCATGATTATCACATCTCATGGGAAAAGTGGCATGAAGGGTGGAATTCAAATTGCCCCTTTACAAGGCTTGTTTCAAGGACATTCACATACACAAGCCATCACACTCAAGATCCACTAAGCTACCCATCTACCTTTGCAAACATGTATTTAGTGTGGTCTTTGCCAACAGTGTGGGTACATAAAAGGACTTCTAATTCATGATAGCATACTTGCGCTCAAAGATTTTACCTTACAATTGAAATTGAAAATGTCAATAAATTATCAATCAAAACTTTAGATTTAGGAGTATGAGTAGAAATAAGGGGAAGTGTAAATGGCGCATATTAGAGTTTCATATCAATTTAACGAGTGAATGTGTCAAACTCCAAGTTTCAATTAAAACTAACAAGCTTGAAACTTATATCAATGATCACATAACTTTTATTGTTATATTTTGGGGTTACTTCGAGTGTTTACACCATGTTTGGGGGTGCTTCATGTGATGGGGACCCCTTGGTGTGTTTCCTACATTGCTTGTATCATAGTGGACATACACATTGGATATAGATTACTCTTCGATTGTTATACCTTGACTCTGATGCTTATGTGGTACACTTTCATAGGAGGTTGGAACCCTATTTGGTCTGGCGACATTCTTCATTACATGCACATGGAGGGATTGGTTGGTTGATTGGGAGGATAACTTATATGAAGGGGTGTTGAGGCATTTAGGAGGAGGGTGTTGAGTCCTAGGTTGTATGGGGATATTTTAAGGCTTACATGGAGACTTATGCTCTTTTTAGGATGCTTGGATTAAGGATCATTCATGGAGGTGTGGTGGACCTAAAGGAACACATGGCATATGAGTTAACGTTGAAGCATTGGAGTAGGGTGTTGAGTCCTAGGTTGCATGGGGCTATTTGATGGCTTACATGGAGACTTAAGCTTTTTTGAGGATGGTTGGATTAAGGATCATTCATAGAGGTATGGTGGACTTGAAGGAACACATGGCATATGGGGTAATGTTGAATCATTGGAAAATTTGGAGAGTGTTGGACCTTGGATTGATTGACATGTTTCACTTTAGAGTTGGAGTACTTCACACGTGGGATTCTCTAGTGATTATTGCTTGAGATAGTTGTCTGTGGATATTGTCTACTTTACTATTGTTTCCCTCCCTCACATATTCTATATAAAGGGATGCAGGTGTCCTTATTTTCATACATATATTCACATCATATTGCCTTAAATAGGTGAGAGTTCATTATGCTTTAGTGAATTTGTATCTTTCATGGGTATATTTTCTTCATTGTACTTTACACTCTTGTCTAGTGAGCTAGGTTTCTTCTGTTGATGAAAGGAGGAAGGTGTTAAGGTTGGAGTTTACCTTGAGAATACAAGGAGTGTTAGGGTCTGGGAGAAACCCTAAGGGAGAAAATAGTGCACTTGTTATTGAGGTTCTTATGAGAGAAGAAGCCTTGGGATTTAGGCATTAGAAACCCTGGGGCTACTTGGAGTGCTAGATATGGAAAAGATTGTTAGTGGAAGACTATATTGTTTTTTGTTGTACACTTGTGTGATGCAATTTTAGATGCTAAAGAAGATTTTATGTTGTGTATACTATCTAGCTATGGATCTTTGGTGGAACAATCGGATTCGGTTGGAAGTGCTTGCTAGTTAGGAGTTGGTAGCTAGAGTTTGATAGTTGGTGTGATGCTAACTTATTATGGATGAACTAATTAGGGTTTGGAGAGCATTGGAGAGTTCTAACTTGTGATGAGCTTGAAGGATTATCTTGTACTAATGTGGGATAAGAATTCATTCATATGTATTTATACGTATGCTTCATTGTCAAAACTTTGTGTAATTGTAGATTCATTTTTATCTTATAATCTCATCATGAATAAGTAGCTTCTAGCATTGTTTGGTATGCAAATTTATCATGAAAAAATATATGATTTTGATAAGTGATATTCACAAACATATAGAAGCTAAGTGGGAATATTTATTGTTGTAAAAAATGCTTTGTAATTAAGTAATTTTAAGATCTATTATATGTTGGGTATGTGCCCTAAGTGTTGAAATATTTCCCTTAAAGTACAATTGTTTGGTGTTTATTTCTTGGGTTGCCTTGTGGGTTTTGTTGGACATAAGTCAAACTTATATTTTGTTAATTTGAATTTGAAGTCAACCCTAAGGTTGAAAGTTCATAGATAATAGATACGGGGAACAATAAGTTTGAGTTGAAATTTCTGAATTTGCATTGGGATGCAATTTCTTAAAACTTTCACACGATATCAAAGTTGGTTTGATTGAAATCATTGTTTTGGTGAAGAGGGAGTTGGGTATTTAAATTGTTTAATACTTGGGAGAGGTTCTAAACTATTGGGTGTGAAACTTGGGAAGAAGTGCTTGAACCTCAAAAGGGTATTCTACTTGATTTGTTGTTGATTTTGCTTTGAGAATGACTCAATTCATAGAGATGACTACTCTCACTCTTAGAGAGCGTGATAGGTTGGATGATGCTTACAATTTTATGCATTGGAAGTCTAGGTCACCAATGCTAGTGGAAAATTCTATGTAAACATGTTGAGAATGAGATTACTACAGTTATAGATTCAAGCTAGTTGGTTGTGCATATTAAGGAGGCCATGGAAAAGAGAATTGTTCTTGATTTAGGGAGGGTTCATTTGATCAAACACATTGCATAGAAGAACACTAGTAATGAAATGTGTGATTCTTTAGTCGGATTATACCAAGATATGGGTGTCTCTAGAAAGATGCTTGAGAAACAAGCTTTCAACCATTTGCACGATTGACACAGATACAATGGTTATCTAAATGGCTAGGATCATAAATTTGAAAGACTAGTGGGTTGTCGTAAGGAAAAAGTGGAGGGTGCGGAATTGGTTCCCAATGACTTGAATATGTATGCTTCATCATGGAAACCCTTTTTTCCAAAGTGTTTGTTCTCATAATAATTTATATACCTTTGAGAAGCTCTAGAATGACTTTGTGTACAGAGAGATAAGGTTAAAATTGTGTTCAACAAAGCAAAAAGAAGTAGATGACGTAGCCCTCATTGAAAGGATGAGCAAGGGAAACACAGAAGGACACAATAAGGATAAGAAGGAAGAACCAAGCTAAGGTAATAAGGATATGAGTAATGTGAAATGTTTTAGGTGTCACCAGATGAGACATTATGCCAACAAATGGCCGAAGGAGAAGAAAGGGAAGGCCATGTTGCAGAAATAGGTTGTAGGGAGTGTAAGTATAGTAGAAAGAGTGGATAAGCTAGTATCCCATCTTAAGACTACCTTCTTAATAGTCTCTTGTTTATCTTTCAACACTATATGAAGTGTTTGATGGTATGTGTATAGTGGGGCATTGATACGTATGATAGGGAATCCTTCAATGAGATTTATGAGCAAGAGGGAGGAATGAGTGTGGAGTTGGGTGATGATGTTATTTATTCTATAAAAAGATCGATCCATTTCCTTCCAAGTGGTAATCGATGATGTTATTGAGTTGAATGATGTTTTGTTTGTTCTTGGTTTGAAGAAAAATGTTCCATTAATTTCTTGTATGATAAATCTTAGCATAGAGTTGCATTTGAAGGATACCAATGCAATATTAATGATAGTATAAGAAGTATGATGAATATGTCTAGAGGTGTGCAAGATAGTTTCATCTAAGGGTTGCTTGTTGATCCTATGGTACTTGTACTCACTAGAGGGAAGCTAAGTGAGCCCTCTAGTTTGAGGAGGAATATGCAGAGTATGTATGACAAGATGCCATGGAGATATGCTCAAAACCTATTATGGAATTGCATTTGAAGAACATCAATGCACTATCAATGATAGTCTAACAAGTATGTTGAATTTGGCTAGAGGTGTGAAAGATAGTGTTATTTAAGGGATAATTGTTATTCCTATGGATCTTGCACTCGATAATGGGAAGTCAGATGATCCCTCTAGTTTGGGGAGAAGTATGCATAATATGTATGATAAAAGAAAATTATTCTTTTAATTTATTGTATGATAAATCTTCGTGTAGAGTTGCAATTCAAGGACATCAATGCACTATCAATGTTAGTCTGACAAGTATGATGAATTTGTCTAGAGGGGTGCAATATAGTGTTGTTTAAGGGTTTCTTTTTATTACTATGGAAACTCGTTATCTAGGTGAGCCCTCTAATTTGAGGAGGAATGTGCAGAATCTGTATGATGAGATGCCATGGAGATAGGTTCAAAAACTAATTGTGGAATTAATTATTGGTTTTAAGGTTACATTGGATGGGATTAATGAAGAGTAATGATAGAAGGTTCTTAGATTCCCTCAAAGAGAGGGAGTTGACCTTGATGAGACTCTTGCTACAATTACTAGAGGGTTCTCTTGGAAAACATGAGTTGATATTGTCAAGGGTTTTGTTTCAATGGTCGAAGATTTTCATATGCATGGACAATATAACCATGTTTACTATTTGTTATCATGTGTGGGTTGTTTACACTACAAACTTGGATGGACAAGATTTGTGAATATTTTTATATATGTGATTTTGATATATTTGATCCAATTGTCTTCGTCTTGTATGGAGATGTGATCATATTTGAAGGGAGTATTGGACAAATCATGATGTTTTGTTTGAAGGTTTTGGCCAGTGAAGTTGAGAAAGGATGTTGGAGTTTTCTAGGTTATTGATGGTCCAATTTTATGTACCTTCAAATTCATAGGTGGTAAAGCACCATATTAAGGGGAGGTTCGAGATGTTGTGATATTATCTTGTTTCGTTGGATACATTGGGACTTTTAAAGCTTACATTATCTACATTCTAGTACATCGAAATACTATGGTGAGTAAAGAGGTGAAGTTTGACGAGGATATGTGCTCCTCTAGATCACAAGTATCTCCTTTAGTGATTGAAAGGAGAGAGGAGGATTTTATTTTAGAATTTGAATTAGAGTTAAAAGAAGATTAAATCAAGGTGTGGCTGAGGAGAGCTTAAGGTTCAATGACACATTCTTATCCTCTACTTCAGTGCATTGGAAGCCAAGATGGCTTATTTAGACATTGTTGAATGCACATGAGTATGTAAGAGCACCTATACCTTCAAAGAGGACAAGTATTCCTCAAAGGAGATATACCAACTATATCATGTAACTACCTTGTGGGCCTTCCAGTGGTTTTGAGGAAGTGAGGTGTGATGCCTTGATGGAGAAGATTGGTGTTTGGGTGACAATTCATTTTGAGGGATAAATGATTTAGAGTCTATGATAGATTCATATTTGCAAATGATAGGTTTCGTTGAGATGTTTATTAAGAACACTAGCGTTGGTGAAAACACTTTCCTTAAAATGATTGAGTGTTGTCTTTTGAGTTTACTTATAATATATTTACACCATGATTTTTGGGTGCTTCATGCGATGTGGAGTGTTTTAGGTTGCACCTATACCCAACACACCTTTAGGTGTACCCCAGGGAGAGAGGGCTATTTTTTTTACTAGGAGGGTTGTTATCGAGCAATGGTGGTCATGGTTGGGCCCTCTAGTTCATCCTTTAGGAGTACTATGGATTAATGGCCATAGTACTCCTAAAGGATCGACTAAAAGATACTTATATTCATTCACGACCACTTTGGACACCCTCATGGCCCTTTAGTTAGTGGGAACCTACTCTACTTGGCCTTATCTCCTCAGAGGAAGCCACCCACAAGCCACCCACCATGCCAGGATTTTTGATGCTTTGAGGAGGGCGTTGATGGATTTCACAACATTATAGGGGTTAGATGGGCTATAAATCCCTCCCTCAAGCTCACTCTAAAATTTCATTTCGAGTGACTCGCTTATCTGAACACATTTTGGCACATGGGGGTACAAATACCCTAGGTAGACTACCTTGAGCCTACCTTAGGCCATATTTTATTATTATTTTGTTTTAATTTTAAGTTGACTTTTTATAATTTCAAATTGACGTGTTTTAAGGCATGTAGGCCTGGATATTTTGTAAAAATAAGTGTGAGATCATATAAATAGATCTCCTCACTTTCATTTTAAAAACAAGACTCATGGGATAATACACTATGCATTTGTTTTACCCTTTCTATGGTTCTTTGGAGAGATGTGCCCCTCTTGAGGAGGTTTTTTTGGGTTAATGCAAGCTTTTTTTGGCAAATATTTGGTGAAATTATTTGCAAAGTGATGTTTTGATTTGTTGGCTAAGCACGAACATAAGGAGGTCAGGCTTCTTGTCTCTTTGTTTGAATGGTGGTTGATGATGCATGTTCAAGTCTAAATGGTAGCCTTGGTGCAACATTTTTTCCTAGGATAGGTCATTACCATCCTTCTTGTCACCTTACTAGGTTGAGGCACATATCCTTGTGAGGATGCTCTAGGGTTTTTACCTTGGTTTTCCTAGGCTAGTTGTTTCACCTAGGAACTCTTCCTCTTTAGGTTATCCATCCTCCCTAGATGCCCTAGGTTATGGTAGGTATTTTCTGGGGTAGATATCCCTCAGTTTCAATCATTTTCTCTTCTAAAAACTAGACTAGGGTTAGTCTTTGGTTAGTTTAGGTTAGTTCTAGGTTGGTTTATGTTAGTTTAGGTTCCTCAAACTATGACTTATCCTCGATTCCCTCTAACACAATCCCTATACAATATGTTGCCTCTCTTTTCTATCCCTCATTACACCTCCCTAACCCTCGCCCTAGCTCCCTAAGTACTCAAGCCTTACCTTTTATCCCTAGGAAGACTTCGTTGCTCTTTATTTACCCCTGGGTTTTCCCTTTAGGGCAGCCTTAGGGATGCTCTTAAGCCACTCCTTCCATAAATCCTCAGGTTTGGTTTGAGGCAACCTTTAGGGTATTTCCATACCCTCAATCACCTCCCAAAACAATCTTGGTACCCTTAGGTCTGCTCCCTAAACAACCCTACAAACTACCCTTTAACTACCCCTAAACCCTCATTGTTACCTCTTCTCCCTTCATGTGCCTTCCCTTTCCCATTGGCTTCCATCCCAAGCATTTTCCTACCCTCGGACCTGCCATTTAGGACAACGCTAAGGATTCTCCTTCCTATGATCTGTGGCTACTATAGCAACATCCCTCTCTCCCTCAGTCCCTTATCTTAGGGATTCCCTTATAGTGGCAACCCTCCCTTTTTCCGCTATACACTCTCCTTGACCTGCACATTAACAAAAAAAGGGTTAGCCTCCTAACAACATAATTGCATCAAGTAAGTGGAGTTTACTCATCTTTGCATTATCACATATACGGTCTAAAACATAGTTCCAAGTTGGTGAAATTGTTTGGGTAATTCCTAGATACATGCACTATAGTGAATACAATTTATGTTGTTATCCCACTCTTATATTGTTGATTATGTTAATGTTGTTTATGCAAAAATCCAATGTGGAATGATAATGCTACTATAAGTACTTGAGTAGATGACTAAATATATATTATTGCACATATTGAAACACATACATAATAATGATGATTATTACTGTTGTTATGTTTGTCATTCGATTCATTGTTAAGATGAGTGACTTTATGAGATGCTAATACTACTATTGTCATAATCAATTACTTTGGTAACCTACATTTGTTGTTTGCACTATTGTACTCATATACCTTATATAATTATTGGGAAATACTAACACGTGTATCTTATTGTTTGCATTTTGGAATAAGTTAACCTTTGGGTGGATGTATTGCTGTAATATAACTATACTAACAGTACATTACTCATTCTCTAGACTCCATTATGGAACTGATCACTAACAACCTCGAACGATAATATTTTGGTGTTTAGTATCTTTACAGAGTCGAAATAGGGCTCTCCCCTAGGATGCATATGCTTCTGAAGAAATGGGGAGAAGCTGACTAAGGTGACAGTGGTCACTTCCTCCTCACATGCTTTTCGGTGGCTTGGACTGCCTTTTCAACCGGTAACGAGGTGCATGGTGTGATGCCTACCTATGGTTGTATCTTAGAGGACATACACATTGGATGAAAATTACCCATGGATTGATATACCTTGACTTGATGATTATGTGGCACACTTCCTTAGGAAGTTGGAACCTATGTGGCATTATGATTTTCCTCATAAGGTACACATGGAGGATTTGGTTGCTTGCTTCGAAGGAAAACCTATTTGGAGGATTACTGGGGAATTTAAGAGGGGAGGGAATTGATCCCTATGTATCATGGGACCACATGATCACTTACATTGAGACTTATTCTTAACATGAATTTCTTGGGTTGAGGAGCATTCATGGAGGTGTGATAGACTTGGAGGAAGGCAGTGAACCCTAGGTAGTATTGTGCCACTTGGTTTCTTACATGGAGACTTATGCTTGACTTGAGAATTATTGAAGTGAAGAGCATTCATGGAGGCATGGTTGACTCAAAGGAGCACATGGCTTGGGAGGTATCATTGAGAGTTGGAGACCTTTGGAGGAGAGAGTTGGACCTTTGTTTGTGGAGTTCTCACATTGGGACCCTTTATTGATGGATATGTTTATCTTGGAGCTTGACATGTATCGTATTAGAGTTGGAGTGCTTCACATGTGGAATTTGTTACCCCTTGATCAATAGGGGTGACATGTTGATTAGTTGTGTTTTGTGACCATATCAAAGATGTTGTTCTTGTGATGAGATCTATGGCTTCCCATAGATCACTAGTAAGAGATCCTTTCAACATGTTTAGATAGTCCATGTTCCTTGATGTGCCTAGTTGAGAGATGGTGTCAGATGCACTAGTGTTATGATATTTCTCACCCTCATTAACACTTGAGATGTTTTCCTTCTTATGTTGATTTGACCATGGGATGTTGTTTTTATGCATGGATAATGACTCATAACACTTGAAATTATTACTCATTACTTAAGCCTACCATGGTGTTGTCATAATTCTACCTTAGAGAAACATGTCATTCTAAGTTTGAGTTGGACCGTAGTGAACTAAGTAGTTGATTTAGTCATTTCATTATATTTTTCCTATCCATTTTTCATTTCGTCAGCTGTTTAATTTATCACCCCATTTAATCATTTTTGAAATTCTCATAACTATTCCCATGTATGCATGCTTAAATAAAATCTAAAAGAGTCTAGTACTCTAAGGATGCTGCAAACGTTAAATTGGAAAGAACGTCAGAGATATTCTCTTTTGGAAAAGCCAAGCTTCCTTGTTCTAGGTTATCAAAGCTAAATCTAAAGTAAAGGGACAAAACCAATGAAAATGATAAAGTGAAATAAAAAGGAAAAAATAATAAAGGAATAGATAAAAAGAGGTGCAAGGACGAGTGACTCATGAAAGCACTACCTTCTAACACACACATGTGGAAGAAATATGTATAACCCTGGCCCTTGAAATCCAAGGGCAAACTTATTACCCTCATATTACTATTATGGTTAACTTGCAAAGATCCCCTTTCTTTCGTAAGCAACATTAATTTAACCACCCTCGCCTTGCTTAAGAATCTAGGTAAGTTAATTTGTCTTAGGAATTTTCACATGAAAGAGGGTTTATTGTTGGAAGCACCATAGTTTGCTTAATGTTATAATGAGTAAGAGTTATATAAGTCATTGAGTTGTTAAAAGGGTGTGATGGTAATTATTTCATGTGTTATCTTCAGAAATGGGTGCATTTACTAAGTTAGATGTTGGCTAACCCCTTTAACACTAGAGTGCTCTATGTATTTCATGAGAGAATACTTCTTATGGTGCTTTATGATGGTGATTAGGTACATTATGTGGAGTGGCCCCTTTGCACACTCATTTAGAGACTTGCACATGGAACCTAGGATCTTTAGGATGGGGCCACCCTATTTCTATATGATGGTGACCCTTCTTCATTGGCACATGGAAGGAGTTACCACTCATTTTGATCATTTTTCATCACCTTGGACCATAGGCACATGTTCTAGAGGCTTCTTGTGGATGTTGGATCACTTTATTAAAGGGTTGATGTGTGGCTCTTATGAGGATATTTCTTGACATTTGAGTGGAGCGGTCTAGGGTTTGGACCCTAGATCTACTTACCACTTAATTTATGTTGAATGCTACATTATTTGGGGCACTTCTCACTCATATTTTTAATTTTGGGCCTAAACATCTCACTTAGGGCTTGATTAGGACCATATGTGTGGCATATGTGGAGCAATGCTCTAGTATGTTAGAGTGCATTTATCATGTTTGTTATATTATGGACAATATCTAGTAGGGTGTTCACTCTTTGGAGCTAATTTGTACCATTTCATTTATTTTGATGATGGACTAGGAGGATCGCCATTTATTTGGTTTTTGGAGAAGTCGGGCTTTTTCATATTTTAGAGGACTTTTTATCCCCCTAGGATAGATCTAGGGTCTTAGCCCAATATGTTTTATTTTATTTGGAGAGTTGTTATGCCTAAAACCTATATAAGAGGCTCATTGTAAGTTGATGTTGTTGTGGATTGATAATAAAGCTATAATTGTCTCAAAACTCTTTGGTTTTCTTTGTATATCTTTCTTACATTGTGAGACATTATTGGTTATGCTATTCTTGAGGTAATGTCAAAATTCTAGATCTAGTCTATAGATGAGTAAAATTGCTCCATTGCAATTAAGTTAGAGAAATATATTGCTTGTTATATGCTTTAGTTTTGTTTGCTTGCTTGTAGGTGGCATATTTAAGAGTATTACAAGTTTGAGTAAACATAGGTTGCGGTGTATGCTAGGATCTAGGAATGAAGGTGTATGCTTATATGGCGACTCTTCCTTTGAAGAATATTGCATTAAACCCCAAAGGCTTGGAAATGAATTGTAATCTTTTGTAGGTATTATCTCAAAGTAATTCCAAACAAGGCCCAAGGAGAACAATCTCTAAGGTAGCATTGACCCAATGATCAATCAAAGGCACTTGTCTAATCTTTCGTCTCCTCAACCATCAACACTTCAAAACTTTATTTTTCCTACTTTTTATGGTGGAAATCTGGGTTTCTTCAAGGTTTCCATAGTTTCCAGATTTTAAAGATTATCATTCCAAGGAATTTCTCACCATTTTTAGGCTTGATTTTTGGCTAAGGTATTATGCTAAAATAATCACATATAAATATTGGTTATCTTATCATACCTTTTAATCAGATTTTAGTGATTAAAATATTCATTTTATATGAAATATCAATTCTGAAAATTAACTCTTGTTTGATTCATGTAGTTCTGGAATTTTTGTGGGTAGTTGGCACTTGTCTATTTTGAAATTTGACAATTTTATTTTTATGTTAAGTACTTCATGGAAATTTGTGATTTTTTTCATTTCTCTTGTTCATTTACATAACAACATTTATCCTTTAAAGAAATATCTCTATTAAGTGGTTCTCTTATCAATGTTTGGAGTTTGGTTCATTTATTTTTCTAAACACATCAACTTTGATTAAGAGGTTCACTAATTTTATAAATTTTGGAAACTACTTGCTCAATTTCATTTACTTGCAATGTTTTTGTCTTACACAATCTTTGGAATATGATCCCCATATGCTTGGATAATTAATCATGGATCACTGGATTAATGTTGTCTAAATTTTATTGATGCATTTGATATAATATATTTTGCTCAAATCAAGACTATGCTTCATAATTCTTCTCAAGAAAGGCCTCACTTTGGTCTAAATATTCATGCTTTAAGACATTCATCTGGAAATTTGTTTTTCCACCTATTTCAGTTTCGGGATAGGTTTTACATTGTAGCAAACAAACCCATGCCACATTTGGTATCGATTCATTGTGAGTTTACTTTTCTGCAAGTACATTTTGATTTCTAAAATTGATGAATCATTGATGTTCTTGAAATTTTATTCTTAAAGTCGAAATCTTGCATTTCCTTCGAGTATTTGTTTTACTGAAAACACTAATAATATCATACATTTAAACACTCTTTGGGGAATTAAATTAAAACTCACTTACATACATTTAACTTAGTTAGAATCACTCCCCATAAGATCTCTTTATTAGGAATAACTTAATCAACATTGGGGAAGCTTTCCGATGACCTTGAGAGCTGGTCAAAAGTGAGGGAAGTAAGCACTGAGGTGGTAATGGTGTTCTCTTTGGAAGCTGCTCCTTGATAGTATTAGTATGTTGAGACTTCCCCCCTCAAGTTTTAAATCAAGCTTTAACATTATGGCCTGGTTGTCGAGGATAATTCCTTTTAGCTTGAGCTTTGAATGACATTTTAAATCATTATCAATTGATGAGCATTCATTTAATTCACATTTATACAAACTCATATGACGATTTGAAGAAAACGAAGACTTCTAAACCCACATGATTCACATTTTAACCCACAATGATTACTCAGTTGAATAATCAACCGATGGAAAATAATTCCATATTGGAAATATTAAATAAATATTAAAGATGAATGATGATAAAAGATTACAAAGTGAGTGCCATATATGTATTAATTGTAAAGACACTTTGTATACAATCCATGAAAGGATGCGTCATTTTAGAATAGTTTACTAATAACCATTTATTGATTATTAATTATTAATATCAATATATATTAATATTAATAATTACTATTTATATT
>LPNX011135993.1:0-266697 GCA_001517045.1 Pseudotsuga menziesii | reverse complement strand
CCTTGAACATGTTTTTTAACTTTTCTTTTTAACTTATGTTTTTTAACACTTCCCCTTTTATTTCTTTTGTTGATAATTCTTTTTCTTTTTTTGTTTTTTTTATTCTTCATAATTTTTTTATTCTTCATTTTTCCCTCTCGTTCTTGCTTCATATTTGGAGTGGAATTAATACTTCTTCAATGAAATTCAAATGGCCAAAGGCCAATTTTTGGTCAAAAACCAATTTTTACCAGAGAAACTCTGAATATGGATGGCGAAAAGCCACTTTGAGGTCAAAGACCTAAATTCAAGGAAACCTTGAACATGTTTTTTAACTTTACTTTTTAACTTATGTTTTTTTTTATTCTTTATTTTTCCCTCTCCTTCTTTCTCTGATACCACTTGAAGCAGACACAGACTTCTAAACCCACATGATTCGCATTTTAACCCACAATGATTACTCAGTTGAATAATCAACCAATGGAAAATAATTCCATATTGGAAATATTAAATATGAATGATGATAAAAGATTACAAAGTGAGTGTCATATATATATTAATTGTAAAGGCACTTTGTATACCATCCATGAAAGGATGCGTCATTTTAGAATAGTTTACTAATAACCATTTATTGATTATTAATTATTAAGGTCTAATGGTTTGGTCAAAGGAGGGATACATCTTTTACAGATTTGGTTGAGGCATTTGGTAAAGAATGGAGCCTTAGTCATGAGGAATGGATACCCCATGTTGAATATATCAATAGTATGCTTAAAGAGAAAGATGATGAAATATCTTTTTTGTTAATACGGGTTTTTGGATTCACTGTGTGAGAAGATTTGAGATCAAAGTTTCAGATCCACTATACACAATTTATCATAAAGACAATAAAAAATAAAGCAAAAAAATACCAAAAAATTATAATGTCAAAAACCATAATAATTACCACACCTTCTATAAAGGAAAAAAAGAAATACCAAAACCTAAACATTTAAAGAAAGTAAATAATGTAAACTAGACACGACAACACATATTACATATTATAAGCAAAAATTAAATTAATAAAATTAAAAATTGGAAAAATTAAGAACTAGACTAACGCAATTAAACAAATATTATATATTATAAACAAAAATTATATTATAAACCAGAATTAAATTATTAAAATTAAAATGGCAAAAAAATTAAAAGTAAGAAATAGATAGTAGAAAAAAAGAAAACAAATAATAAAAGAGGAACTAAATTGGGGGATAATTGATTAAGGTGACCGACTAATGGGAAAACAAAGAAAAAAGGTAAAGTAATAAATAATAAAATCAAGACAAAATTAAAACAAGTGGAATAAGCAACAAAGTTGTTTAGTTACCTGCCTCTTAAGAGAAGTTTGAAAAAAAATAAAAAAATTAACTTACTTTGTAATAGGATTTAGACATTTAAAAGAAATTAGTAGCAAAACTAATAATAAACTAACTTAGTTTGTAATATGATTTAGACATTTAAAAGAAATTAGCACCAAAACTACTTAGTACCTATCTCTAAATAAACTTTAAAAAAAAATAATACTAAGTTAATTTATTTTTTTATTTTAGAATTTCATAAAAACATTAATAAACAATTAACAATGGATATAGCCCTCTTTTTATATACATTAAGAAGACCCTACCTTATTAAAAAAAAGAGGGCCCACTAAGTTCGAAACTCATGGATAAATAACGATGACAACATTACAAAAGACCGAAATTATTAAAAAAAACATGAAAACCAATAAGCACCAAACCTCTGCTCTACTATGTGGAGTAATGACAAACCTGTACTCTACTATGTGAAGTAGAGACAAAGTGGATGAAATCCGATGTCCATTTGATACCTAAACCTTCTAATCTCCATTGGTTAAACTATATTCTCTTGGATCATCTAAGTATAAAGTCTTAAATTTTCATTATATATATATATGATAACAATCGATTTTGTTGTCAAAATAAAGGTAAAGCTGCTCTACATATTAAAATAAAACAATTACTTAAGTGTTGTTGGTGCAATTCAGTAACACCATTCCCCCAATAATTCGAAAAATATCAACTTGCCACCATTTCTTAAAAATAGAAGTTTGCTTCATGGCTGTGTAGAATTTCAGACTAATCAACAAATTCTGAGATACCATTGTACCTATAATTACATCACATTAACGTTGCTTTATATGTGTTATTGAACTGGCAATCGCTACTTCACAACAATATTACTAATATGGACATGGCCATTGGCCATTACAACAACTTGCCACGAAAGTTACTAGTATGGATATGACGCCGCTGCACAACTAACTTGTAATTTGTCATGAAAGGCGTTGAATTTCAGGGATCTGAACGGGATAATCAAAGATGCAGTCAGACCACCCGTTGTCACGAGGGGGTGCAATGTCTTTGTTGACGATCCACGCTGCGCTGTTGCATTTGAAGCCACTGCCGAGACAAATCTGCCAGATCTTCTGCCCTTTTTTCATACGACCTTTGATTTCCAAATACTGGAATTGATACCATGTGGACGAAGAAGAAGTATTTCCAAATCTATATAGAGTCATTTTCGATGGTTCTACTGTCTCAGGAGGTAGATTCAGTCCTTTCTCCACTGTACGAATCACTGCTTTGCCACCTGAATGGATGCACATATGATTAAATGCTCGCTTAAAATCGGGCACATATTCTTTCGCTTTACCCTTCACGAAGATCTTTCTGACCAAGAACTTGCTAGAAAGATAAAGAATCTGTTCATAGTAGGGAAGAACCAGAGGACCCAATTGTCGCATGTTTGCCTTGAGAGCCTCTGCAGCAATTTCCATAATGTGTTTGCTGAGATTCACCCCTACTGTTCCAGTCGAATCCTCTTCTTGAAAAGCAGCATGATAGGCCATGTCGCTCACGCCTGCTCTGTGCGTTCTAACGACATGAAGCAATCTATATTTAGCACGATGGCGATCGCTTCTTTTGTTCGACAGAAGCACAACCCCGCAGCCCATTCTAAACAAAATATTGGAAACCAACATCGGTTCATAGTTTCCGAAATACCAATTTTCTATAATATTCTCTGTGCTTAGAACAATTGCATAAGTGCCTCTGTTGGCAGCATGAAGGCAACCCGCCGCCAGATCCAGCGAAATTAGGTTAGCGCTGCATCCCATTCCACCGACATTATAAGTCTTGATATTGCTACGAAACCCAAATTTATTAACAATCATCGACGAAAGCAATGGAATAGGGTTAAAAACACTGCAATTCACAACAAGAATACCAATTTCATTAACAGCAATGCCAGTTTTGTCAAGCAGATCTTGAACACAGCTAAACATGACCATCTCTGCTTCTTGACGAGAAGTCTCATGTGTCAACCTCGGCGGCAAGTAATGCAGATTCGGAGGAACAGCAACAAATTCGCTCACAACAGCTCTTTCAAGAATCCTTTTTTGAAACTCCACACTTTTTGCTATGAATTTCTGTGAAATCACAGCATGTTCTATGAAATGATCGAACGAAACTCTCCATTCCCGAGGCGCTTTGTAACAGGACAGATCCAGCATGTAGATTTGCTTTGACAGACGAAAATAGTAAATAAAAAGGGTCCCTAAACCACAAGTTAACCAAAGAAGCCATACGATCGTGGCCATATGATCACTAGTTCTCCAAAAATAGAGCTGGTCGATGACAAATACAAGTGCACCAGCTGCCAGCATGGGTAACCAGAACACTGATGCCCTAGATAGCAGATCAGAGTATCCCAACTTTATGTAATTAAAGTTGAGATTCTCTGCCAAATCAAATGGCTTATCAGTGCAATCTGCATGCTCGGGTTCCATATTGATCTCCGACTTTCCCGTTACTGCAATAATTAAATTCTTCTTCGTATCTCGATTGAACCTCTCTTCAAGCTATCACACAGATAGTGAAAAATGGCCACGCATCTCGCTTCTTAAATACAGTCTCCAGCTTCCAGTTTCTGTAACGTGGCCAACTTGCGTCCATTTGTATTCCACCATGGTGTAAGCTGAACGTTCAAATTCAGTCTTTGAATTATAAATAACATAATAATAAAATAAAATAAATGCTGATGTCATCATTGCCATGTGTCAAGTGAAAACCAGATACCAAACTCCAAGAATGACATCACTTCTGATGGCCAATCAGAAGTTTACAAAATAGCAAATTCAAATATTTTTATTAAAATTTAAAATATTTTGTTTTCAAGCTGTAAAGTTTAACTTTGGAAAACTGATTTTGATTTTTTGGTGGCAGCAAACTAATAGAAGGTCAAAGGTGGTTGACTAGCAACCGATTACTATATACCTGCTGAGGCAGGTATAATAAGATATAAAAAAAAAGATTAGTATTTAAAAACAATAAAAAGAAAGAAAGAGAACAAAACCGAAGAAAAATAAAGGGGAACAAGAACACATAATATAACTGAAATAAAAGGGGGAAAAGAACAAAGAGAGAAAGAAAACATCGTAGAAGGAGACCATCAATAGGGTTTGGAAATAATTAGATAGAGGAAATACAAATAGGAAAAGATGAAAACAAGGGGGACAACGAAGGAGGGGAAGAGCGGGGACAAAGAGAAGGAAATATGAGTCAAAAAGGTGTGGGAGCAAACTTAAGATTACTTATTAATAACAGGAAGTTAGGCCTTGCTTAGTTTCAAGTCATCGTCTCTATTAAGGCAATTATTTTTTTTGACAATTTTTTATGGCCTTTCTTACGTGTCTTTTGGATAGGTGGTCAACATTTGCAAGGATTATGGAGTCCTTGATATGTGATGGTTGGTTTTGAAAGAATGTTAGACCAAATAAGAATACTTCACACTTTTGTGACTGGCTGGTTTTTTATGCTCCTTAATCATAACATGAAATGATCTGTCAATGCCACCAATTTAGGATAGACCATATGTGGTATACACCTTTTTGAAGTTTAGGATCCATGGGGGCTTTAACTGGTTTAAAAAGGCTCGTGATGGTATTCATAGGCTAAAAAACAATCTAAATGGGATTAACCAAATCCCATTCTTGGATGTTCTCATCATAAAAAGGAATGGCGGAGCCCTAGGTCATCAAGTTTATAGAAAAAAGACCCATACTGATAGGTACCTACACGCAAACTCACCTCACCTACCTACACAAAAGACAGGGGTGTTAAATACCTTGGTAACTAGAGCCATCAGAATTTCGAACGAAGACTACCTAGACCAAGAAATAGACCACTTGTCCAAAGTCTTCCAAATGAATGGATACAACATAAATCAAATAATGAAGGTCACCTAAAGAGCTCGGAGCAGGTCGCAAAAACAAAATAAGAACATTGATGGAACCAAGAGTCACTCTTCCTTATATTAAAGGAACAACAAATGTTATAGCTAAGATTCTTCATAAAAGAAACATTAGAGTAACCTTTGCTCCTCCAAACTCGGCAGGCAGAATGCTTGATTCTTCCAAAGACCTAGTAGAACCATTAAAACAGAAAGGTGTCTATAGTGTTCCCTGCTAATGTGAGATCCCCAATATCAGGGAAACTGGACGTTCCGTCCAAGTGAGGCTCAAGGAACATTGTGCAGACATCATACACGATTGTCATAAAAAATCAGCTCTAGCTGAACATTCCCACCACTCACGCCACCACATATGAATTGAAGAAACAAAACTTATCACTAGAGAGGATCATTACAAAAAGAGGAAAATCATGGAGGCCATAAAGATAGAAAAATTTCCTTTAAACCTAAATAGGGATGATGGCCTTAAACTTAACGAGAGTTGGCGCCCTATTAGCTGCCATCTTAAAAACAATAGCACACACAAGAAACAAGGACACTAATGATCAAACTCTTAATTAATTATGAAATTAATAGATTAAAAAAAATTTAATTCTTAAATTAATTGACTTTAACTATTTGAATGTTTTATGAATTTTCAAATTTAATATTAATCTCCAAACCTAAAAATTAAATTGAATATTAATTTTTATTAATTAAAAAATAATAATAATAATAAACTTTTAATTAAAAAGTGGTCATTAACTAAGATTAACTAAGTTATTATGAATTTAAATTTTTTTCATTAATCTAACTATTTATTAAAATCAACTTATAATTAATTATTAATTTTTTTTATAATTCTAATAAACATAAATATTTTATAAACAAAAGATTAAGAAAACTATTAATAATTTTATACAATTTAATAAATAATAATAATAAAAAATAAAGATAAAAAAAGTAATTTAAAAAAAAAAAATCTATCCATCAAAAACTTGAAAAAAAACTGTGAAATAAACTCTAATAATAAAAACTATTAGGTCAGATATTTAGAGTTGTTGGCTTAATAATAAAGAATTTACACTTATTAATATGCTAAATTCCATACCTGAATTAACCCTAGACACTTTCTCCTGATGATGAGCCCTACTTTGTGGCTCGAAACGTCGAGATTAAATTCTAGTTAACGAAGTATTCCTCTCTCATCTTCATCACTCACCGCGTAAAATCATGAACAACTAAATGGGTTTGTTTTTTAAAATCTGAGACTCATCTTATCTAAGGTACCTTGAATGTAAGGAAGAAACACCTTATGCTCCTCAAAGGAATCATATTTTTTGTCACAAGTCTTTGAGGAATTTTTAGCCTTTGTAAAATCCTTCTCAACTTGCCATTTATTATAAACTTTATTAAAAGAACTATTGATTAGGTGTTGTTTTTCCTATTTTAGGTGCTCATCGTCAAAGATTCTTAAGGCTCGAGAAGCAAGGGTGTTGATGACTCCAAATTTTTGGGAAGGGTGATGATGAGAATTAACATGGAGGAAAAGTTCAATATGGGTCTTCTTGCGGTAGACTTGATGGGATTAGGTACCGTCATATTTTTTAGAGATGAGTACATTAAGCAAAGGGATGGAATTGTTTTCTTCTAATTCCATAGTAAATTGAATGTGCTCAGACCGAGTATTTAAATGTTCCACAATTTTTTTGAGATCATCCACACTGTGAGGTCATTTTACATTAGTTCCATCTACATATCTTACCCAAAACTTAGGATTCAAAGGAGAGGAGAGAAGAGCCTTGGATTCAAATTCCTCCATATAAAGGTTGGCAACCTCTGGGGACAGAGGGGACCCCATATCAATCCCACAAGTTTGTTCATACAACCCTCCTTGGAAGCTAAAGAAAGTAGATATTAGATAGATCTCAAGCAATTTTGTTGTTTCAAGATCAATCAATTCTTCAATTACAACCACGAATTCATTGATAGAGATTATGGTAAAAAGGGATACCACATCAAGGCTAAGGGGGATATCATTATCATCCAGTTTTAGATCCTAGTCATGTTAACAAAATGAGTAGAATCTTTTACATATGAATTACTATTACCAACCAAACATCTCAGCTTACTAGCTAGGTTTTTTTTAATATTTAGTTTTTAATTTTTAATTTTTGCCTCTTTTCATTCTGTTAATTTAATTATGGTTTATAACATATTTATTTGTTTATTATAATTTTGTTTAAAATATCTAATATATATATATATATATATATTTTAATACATTATTTATTATTGGTTTCCTTCGGTTTTTTTACGCTTGGTTCACAACCTCGACAATTAGTGATCGAGGTTCACTACATCCACAATGAAAATTCTAGGGGGACCACCCGAAGGGCCCTTGCCCTATCATCTCCATTTTGGGAGCCTAAACCCGAAGGGCCCAGAGAGTTGGATTCATGAGAATTGAACCTCCAACCTAGACAACTAACATCTTGGACTCAGAAACTCCAACCAACTGAGATACCCCTTGAGGCTAACTGGTTTCCTTTGTTTTTAATGTCTAGTTCTTAATTCCCCCCTTTCCTTTTTAATTTTATTAATTTATTTTATTTTTCTAATCTTTCATATTTGTTTTAGTTTCTTTACATGATTTACATCCTTTAAATGTTTAGGTTTTGTTATTTATTTCTTCCTTTATAGAAGATGTGGTAATTATCATGGGCTTTTTAGATCTATAATCTTCTAGTATTTTCTAACTCTATATTTTCTTTTGTCTTGAAGATGGATCACTTATCATAGATATGAAATGTCGACATCAAATATTCTCACACAGTGAATCTAGAAACATGTACTAACAAATTTAGACGTTGTGAAAGCCTTTAAGAACAAAAATATCTCTTGTTTCCATTGAATAACAAGAGCATGCCGAAGAGAGAATTAAATCACAACGTTCTTCTCCTCATGTGGATGATGATTTAGTAATATTTGATCCTTCTCAAGAATATGAAATTGATAGTTTACCTTGTTGTGATATTAAGGAGGAAATATTGAAGATGAATCATTGTTCGATGATTTGTTGATTGATGCTTGTTGCGCCGAGAGGCGCTCTATAGCCCAGTATGGGAGAGATCTTGCAACGTTACATAACGTTATGTAACGTTACGTAACATTATTTTTATTAATAACAAATAATTTTTTTAATTATAGGCTAAAATAAATATCCACCAGAAAAACCACCTAATATGAGGAAGATGTTGTAATATTCCTACCTAACAAAACAATTAAAAAGTAAAAATTTAATTATCTGTAAAAAAAATGGAAGATGTTGTAATATTCCTACCTAACAAAACAATAAAAAAGTGAAAATTTAATTATCCATAAAAAAAATGTGGATCAGGGAAAAAAACACAATATGGGGGAGATTTTGTAATGTTTTTACCTAACAAAATAATAATAAATAAAAAATTGAATTATCCGCAAAAAATTGCTGGCCTTGCACGTGGTTTTAAAACCATGTGCAAAGCCTTCTACACAACCCATGGTTTTATTGTACATGGTTTAGGAAAGCCTTGCAAATGGTTTTAAGACCATGTGCAAGGCCTTGCATATGGTTTTAAAACCATCTATGGGGAAATGTTGTAATGTTTGTTTCTAACAAAATAAAAAATAACAATAAATACTATATGTCGGCCATAAATAATATTAAATAATAATAGTAATAATAATAATATATGTGGACCTTAACTAAAAAGATATGTCTTTTGGCTTGAATGAAATCAATGGATACCTAAGAAGAGATTTGATCCCTCTCGGCGCTTGATAGAGCCTAGGATTTGGATCTACGCTGGTATATTTCCATTGCATAAAAAATTAGATGACATATTTCAAATTATTAATCATACTAGGGATGAAGATTCTATAGGGATTTTTGGGAATCCCATCTATGACACATGTAGTGGTGCATCTAATGAGATGATTGTGTATTTGGAGCCTTTGGGACAACCAAATATAATAGAGGATTTGCATCCATATATCCCATTGTTAATACAATTTTTAGGCATCTTAGTGAACATGTTTTGAAGACTTATTTCAACCCTTTCCTCCACATTCCAAGGTTGAATTGGGGCACATTTTTTAGTATGATTTCCAATCATATTTTGACTTATAGGATGATCATTTTATGCTTAATGTTGTTGATGTAGAAAATTATTTAGGAGCTGAAATTTGCATCCTACAACAAGACCTTAATAATAGAAATTTTCAACCGCCTTCCTGTTCCTTTTCTCCTCATAATTTGCATGCATTTTTAGATGAGATATGTTCTATAAATGAAAGAATTTGTATGGGAAGCAAACTATTAGTTTGGAGCTTCATTGCATAAAATTTCAAGCCTTAAATTTGAGTTGTCCATTTAATGTGGGGAATTGCCTTGAGGAATTTTACAATGTTTAAGATCCCCCCTAAGCCTTTGTAGCTTGAAGGAAGGAGTTGTTATGGCCATACCTACATAAGTCCTATAAAATATTGGATAGAATATTCTTGTAGTGGTGCATTCCTTCTTTGGCATGATCTTGATAGTTAAATTTATCTCCATGAACACTTTAGCTTTCAGCTTACATTTGATGGAGATTCTAGCATGCATTCACTTATATTTTGATATCTCATTGTTTTGGTTGGTGACCAAACATAAAGGAACATTCCATGGCCCTAATGAGATGAAAACGTGGTTTCTTTGGAATTATGATTTCACTTGATATTTGTTTCATTTCATGCTCAAAATAATTTAGGAGGAATAAGCTCTTTAGAATGAACATTGGGATTGAGTTTCTCTACATTTGATTGATTGAGTTGCTCTGCATTTGATTGATTGATTTGCATTGCATATTTCATTTATTAGGATATTTATACACTTAGGATCTAGTTAATATCAACTTGGTATAATGCGTCTTTAGGTAAAGCTTCTTTCTTTAGTATGCATTATTATGCATGTGTACTTGTGTAATCCAATGGTCATGATATGTTATAGACATAGAGTGATCCAATGGTTAATATTCTCCTTGATATTAATGACTATTGATATGTGTCTTAGCACCCAATTGGCCTATGATGATGTCTATTTGAAGAGAATGGATGGTCATTTGCTTGATGATTGATTTTAAGAAATTCATATGTAAAATATTTTTCCTTTGCTTAATACATTGCTTCAAGTAGTTGTTTAGCTAGGGTTGTGTTCTATTTCTCTCTTTGATGGTTTTAACCATGTAAAACGTCGTTGTGTTGATGATATATTTGTGTGAGTGGTTTCTTAAGGTGCTTGATCTTTCATAAATACCTTGTGTTAGTTGAAAATGATAGTAGAGTGTTTATGAAGTCTTGCCTCCGTTGTTGATCAAAATCTTGAACCAATGTAGTTTTGTGTATCAAATGCTTTCTGGATTTTGCTATGTTTGTGTATTTTTGGGTTAAGAGAGGCATTCAATTACATCTGAGTCATTTATTTCAGTTGGAAGCACCTTTTTTTTCACCAAAAAGGTTTCAGTTTACCCAAAATATGACCATTTTACCAGATCCAAAGGTATATTGTTTACATAAACATATTTTTAAAAAATCCTTATCATATTATTTCATATTCTAGCTTGGTTTTCTGTATTACTCTCGATTTGTTACCTTTATGGTACGCATATGCTCTTTGTCACACACTCTGTACAAACTCAACAAATAAGAAACATAGCAGAATTGGTTTTCTTGACTATGTATGCTCTTTGTCGTTTGCCTTGTGCAAACTCGATTAATTAGAAATAATGAGAAAACTTACATTTTATGGGTAAGAAATTTCGGTTTCAATTTTTTTTTCATGAGTGATGGTTTAAAGTGCATTTTAGGCCAAAAAGCAAGGTTTTTTTGGGTTAGGTACGCTTTCCCAACAACAACAATAACATTCTCCTCCATAATATTACTAAATCTTTTTGAAAAATACTTTAATAAGTAAGAGGTCTTGGGTTCAAGTCCTTTTGTTACTATTTGAAAATGTTCATGTAACTTTAGTTTATAAATTAAATACATTGTAAAAGTGTTTTCCACTTGTTTTATAAAAGCGGGTCACTATTCTTAATGTAACTTATTTGTAAAACTGAGCTTATATAAAATGTTAGTAAAGGGGGAATTCTTTACTGCATTTTTTTCACCCATCACCACGTGTTCAACTTCTATTTGTCATGTGGCTCCCTAGTTCCATTTTATGCCTTTCTTCAAAAATGAAAAACTTTGACACTCAAAGTCTGTTTTTAGTGTCATCTTTTTTTTTAAATTAGCTAGTTTTTTAGATCTTTGCATCTAGACCCTCTATGTCTACATTTGGATCCTTTTTAGCTGCATATTCTAATATGGCCATTCTGAGTGATATTCTACTTACCAGTACCAACTACTTCTCATGGAGACCTCGTATGGAGGATGTCCTACAAAGTAGGGGAATTTCTTGGGTTACTACCTTTGGGAAATAAACTACCCCCATTGATGCTGATAAGAAAATAAAATGAGACAATAAAAGTGATGAATCTCATGGATTAATTAGTATGTCCATCTCTAATTACTTATAATTCCACCTTTAAGGAATTGTTGAACCAAATAAGACTTGGGAAAAATTAGAAATTGTATTTGATAAACATAATGAGATTCAAGGTCACAAGGTTGAAACTCTATTAGTTACTTTAAATCAAGTGATTTCTTTTGCATTCAAGACTATCTATCTCGATACAAAACCCTTAGAATTTTAACTAAAGAATGCAACATAAAAAAGATAGAAAAGAATGTATTTATCATATTCTTTCTAAGCTTGGTCCTGCTTATTCTATTTTTGTGTCAAATTTTTACTCCATAAAAGAATCTATGGGTTACTTATAAATACCCCACACTTGAATCCTTTTGTGATTCTTTGATTTGAGAGCATGATAATCTCTTACATATTGGAGTGGCCATCACTATCGATACATCAATCAAAGCCTTAGTAGCACACCAAAAGGATAAGTCCAAGCAACCTAAGAAGCATCATACTCACAACAATAAGAAAAGCATGGGTACCAAACCCTCTCACCCAACTCATTCTTCCAATGGTGACAAATGAACCAAATCAAAATCTAAGAAGACTGAGCGTCATTGCAATTTTTTCTGGGAAATATGGTTATGTGAAATATCAGTGTTTGAAGAAGATGTTAACCTTGCAAGCAACAATGAAGAAGCACAACATCAACTTTGATTCTTCTTCTTACTCCACTTCTCATGGACATGCACTTTTTGCTTCATCTTTTTTCATCAATGCATCTTCCTCCTCCTCCTATTCTTATTTTAATTAGTGCCTCATTGATTATGGAGCATCTTATCATATGGATGAGGATAAATCCATTTTTTCTATTTTAAATGAATTTAACAACAAACACGTATTTGTTGGTGATGATAGATATCTTAATGTTGTAGGATCTTGAACAGTTCAACAAGATGGTGGTCAATTCAATGATGTATTATGTGTTCTAAGAATTTTGGGCAATTTGTTGTTAGTATATCAAATAACTCATTATGGTGAAGGTAAGACTATAGAGTTTACACCTAATCAAGTTGTAATCAAGAATTTCAAAGATCCTAAGCATGTTCTAGCAATTGGAATTGTTGATGATTATACTGGGTTTTACATATTCAACAACTATGGTTCATCACCTTTTCCCTAAGTTTTTATTACTCATAATGATGACTTGAGTAGACTATGGCACAAATGATTTGGTCATTTAAACTATTGCTCATTCTAACGACTATGTATTCAGAAAATGGTGATTAGTATTCGTCTCGTTTCTTGTAGAGACGATGTTTTCCCTAGGCATGTTCTCGGTAAACATCATCGAGATAGTTTTGAAAATGTGCATCTTGGCACAACTGGGTCCCCTTGCAGCTTATTCATAATGATATGTGTGGTCTGCTTCCTCTCATTTATCTGGCTTCAAGTATTTCTTAACTTTCATTGATGACTTCTCCAGACGCATTTGGGTTTACTTATTAAAACTAAAGAGTGAATTTTTTGACAAGTTATTTTCCTACAAGGCCCTCATAGAAAAACAATATGGACATCGAATACAAAGGTTAAGAACATATAATAGAGGGGAATATATAAACAATAAATTTACAAATTACTGCACCGCATAGGGAATTCATATACAACATATTATTCCCTACACACCACAACAATATGGAGTTGTTGAGAGAAATAATCACATATTAAAGGAAATGGCTAATTGTATGATCCAAGCTAAAGGATTAAGTTTTCAATTTTGGGTTTAAGCCATTAATCGTCCCACTTACATAGTCAATCACACTCCTACCAAGGTTCTAAAAGATATAACATTGGAAGAAACATGGAGTAACATTAAACTAGATGTAAGTCACTTTTGTTTATTTGGTATTGAAGAATGGGCTCACATTCTCGATGAAAAATGGAAAGCATTACAACCTAAGAGTAAAATATGCATATTTGTTGGATATTTTGAATATGTAAAATGTTATAGACTTCTTCAACCAAAATCCAATGACCTTACTATTATAAGAGATGTAAATTTGATGAAAATATATTGTCCCATGAGCCTAACTCAACGTCTGTTCCATCTACTACCTACGTGCCATATTTAACAATTGTTCTGTCTTCTACTCCCATCTTCTTTGATAGTGTTCCTACTCCATGTTTTGATGATGATGGTTACAGTGAGGATGAGAATCCACCTCTTCTTTCTCAACTTCCTCTAGTTGCACTAGTGCGATCGCTTAAAAATTTTGCATTCCCCAACTCGGTTTCAAATTTGTTTTTTATCATGAAGTTTAATGCCCAAACCCCATCATAAAAAAAACACTTCGCTTGCATAAAAAATTAAATTTCTTTAACACATGGAAAAATTCTCAACTTTTTCTCACTCAAAATTTTTTATAAAAAAAAAACATACAAACCTAGAAAATTATAATAGACACTCACACATGAAATTTACCCAGTGATTTTTGACCAAAATTGTATAAGATAAAACCCCGAAGGGAAAACCTGATAGGAGAGAGAAATTTTATTCTTTCAGAAAAATTATATAAATAGAACAACAATACTTATCTCAGTTTTTCCATCTTGAAAAATGTGTCACACTAAACAATTTTTATGAACCTCACTAACATTGATATAACCCACACATACTAGCATTTATTACTACTGTACAAGCTTGTAAATCATGCTTGTAGAAGATTGTATCTTCCTCAAAATATGTGCATAAATGTTTCCTCAAAATTCATAGCCATATTGTTGTTATACGGTAAAATGTACTATTGTATGGACTGTCTTGAAAATCATGCTTGTACAGTCTATGTACTGTCCTTGAAATCTAGACTGCCTCCTCCTTGAAATATGTGCATGTTGTACGAATTACTATTGTATGTTCTTGCCTTGAAAAATGTGCCCAGTCTCTTACTCTTCCTTAATCTTGGAATTCAAGTTATGATTTTCTCTCTCTCTCTTGGAAGAAATTGTCTTCTCTCTCTTTCTCTCCTTTTCTCTCTTGTTCTCCAAATCTCATGGTAACAACGAATCATTTCCAATGCCTTTCCCTAGTTTTGTTTGAGGTAACCATCTCCATCAAGATGAATGGATAGGATTAAAAGTTGGCTAGATGATATCTAGGGCCCACTTTAATTACTCAACATTTTTCTCATTAAATGAATTAAATGCACATCACTTAAATATTAATGATTAATTAAATACTTCACCCACTTTTCATAATATCATAAAATCAAATTTAATTTTATAATTTGAACCACTTTATAAAGCGACTTTATTAAAAATAAAGTACACCCCTCTTTATAAAGTACTAGGAAAAGTGTTATTGGGCCACCCCCAACTTATCTCTAAAGTAAATATGATTCCATCTCCCTAAAGACTTTGTTAGGATGTTAGACACCTTCTCTTCAGTAGATATATATTGTAGCTCCACAACACCCCTCTGAACATAGTATCTGATGAAGTGATATCTGATCTCAATATGTTTAGACTTGTCATGGAATATTGGATTCTCAGAGAACCTTATGCAACTCTGGTTATCACAATATATAAACGCAGGCCTCAACTCCTTATCAAATAAGTCCACTAGTAACTAGTGAATCCATGGTTCCTCACAACTAACCTAATTAAATGTCATATACTCTGTCTTTACAAAACTTAAGGAAACATACTTTTTCTTTCTACTGAACCACGACACAACCGTCGAGCCAAAACTGAAGCAACAACCAGAAGTGCTCTTTCGGTTTGACACATTCCCTGCTCAATCTGAATCTGTGAAGCCAATCAAAACTACTCCATTTGAACTCATGTATCCTAGACCATAGTCTACTTTCCTGGCAAGGTATCTCAACACATGTTTTGTAGCTATCTAGTGCATTATCCTAGGCTCCATCATGAACTGGCTGAGAGTGTTTACCGAAAAACATATATCTGGTATGGTGTTAACCAGACACATCAGTGAACCTATGAGTTGACAGTATAAGGTAGGATCAGCGAACTCTCCCTTAGAAGCATGAATCTTCTTCCATTTGGTGATCATGGGTGTGGACATTGGTCTGCAACCCTCCATCTGAAATCTCTTCAAACCATCGGCTGCATATTTTCCTTTCCCTAGGAAACAATGTCCATCCTCCTGCAAAACCTCCATACCCAAATAATAATGCATTAGACCAAGATATTTCATCTCGAAATATAAAGCAAGGTCTCTCTTGAAATTTGCAATCAAGTGCTCCTCCCTATAATAAATAACTCATCAACATATAGGAAAAGAATGGGTGGATCACCTCCAACCATAATGAAATACAGGTTGGGATCAGTCTCACTCTTCTGAAACCCAATCAACAACAAGTATGATTCATTCCTCAAATACCAAGCTCGAGGAGCTTGCTTCAGTCCATACAAGGCCTTTTTCATCCTGCACACATGACAATCTCTCTCATGAACCTCAAATCCCTAGGGTTTCTCCAGATACACCTCCTCTTGAAGAAGACCATTGATAAATGTGGTCTTCACATCCATCTAGTGGATCTTCTAACTTATCTCTTCAACTATGGAAATCATTGACCTGATCGAGGAATATTGAGAAACTTGCACAAAGGTCTCGTCATAGTCAACTCCCTCTACCTGTGAGAACCCACACGCCACAAAGTGAGCTTTGTACTTCTCAATGCTACCATCTGCAACATGTTTTTATCTTGTACAACCACTTAGAATTCACAATTGACTTCCCCTCTAGTCTTGATACAACCTCCCACACATTATTCTTCATGATGGAATTGTACTCTTCCATCATGGCATCTTTCCAAACCTGATGTGTGAATGCCTCCTTAAAGGTAGAAGTACCTGAATCACATAAGCTAGTCACCACCGCCATGTAGCTGGAAAACCTCTCTGGTGCTTTACTCTCTCTAACCTCCCTATTGGGTGGCCATGCAGACTCCTCAAATTCCTTCACAAGATCCTTAAACCAACTTATCTTTCTCTTCCTAGAAGTAGCTTCCTGTGGTAGAACCTCCTCCTGAACCTCCTCATCCAAAAATTGTCTTCCTGAAGAAGTATCCGTGGTTTGAGGTCCTATTCCTCTTGAAATTGAACCTAAACCAAGTGAACTCAAATCAGGTGAAGGTGAAACTTGTGAACCTGTGATTCGAGAACTTGTCCATGTACCAGAATTCCTTGTAGACTGTGTCCATGAACCTGATGATCATGATGCCTATGGGCCAGTCAAACTTGAGGCTTGTGAACCTACAATATGACTAACTTAACTTTGAGATGTTGTCACCTATGGAGTAGTAACCTACTACTCCTCCATCTTAGACTCTCTAGACATTCTAAAGGTCTTCTCCTCCTCAAATATCAACTCCCTCCTCACTACAACTTTCCTCTATGTAAGAGGGTATATGCAGGAGGCCTTTGAAGTCTCATCATAACCAAAAAATATTCCTTTCACTATAGTAGCCTCCAACTTTGTCCTCTTCTCAGAAGTTACATGTGAATATGTAAGGCATCCAAATTACAGAAGTTTCCTATCTCAAGATTCTTCCTAGTGAACATGCCCTCATGATTTTTCCACCCCAATGCATGATGTGGACATATGTTCTAGACATAACAACAGTGTTATAGGCCTCATCCCATAGAAAGAAAGTAATACTTTGATCATGTAACATGGCTCTAGATGCTCCCACTATCACTTGGTTCTTCCTTTCAACAATTCCATTTAGTTTTGGAGTGTAAGGAACTATCAACTACCTCTTTATCCCCTCCTATCTGCAATACTTGTCAAACTCCTTGGAGGTATACTCACCCCCATTGTTTTTTTTGAGTACCCTAATCCCCTTCCTTGTTTGGTTCTCCACAAGAGATTTGAACTCTTTGAACCTCTTCAAGACTTCTTCTGACTTCTTGCTCCTCAAGAAGTAGATCCTGGTCTTCCTGGAATAGTCATTAATGAAAGTGGTGTACTACTCAAAACTTGTCAAAGAGATAGATGATAGAATACCACACAATTCTAATTGAATCAAATTAAGCACTCCCTATGATATGCTATCACTGCTTGGAAAATAAGTCTTGGTGTACTTTCCCAAATCCCACCCTCTACACACAACATTCTACTCTATGTTGAAATCTGGTATAAATGTAGTCATATCCCTCAGCATCCTTGAAGCTGAATGATGGAGATGGGCCATCCTCCAGTGCCACATCTTGCACAACTCACTGTTGTTTCTAGTGTGTGACAATGCATGATGAGGCTAGAAGAGAATCTTGTACAATTTCCCGCTTCTAACTCTAATGGCATATGAAGAAGATGGTCCTACTACTTTGGGAAAGACATGCACTTTACAAATCCCCTTTCCTCAATAGTGGAAGCTAAAACATGGTTCTTCTTCGGCCCAGGGACATATAAGACATCCCTCATAGTCATGGGATCCAGGAATTCCTATGAAAGATAACACTCCCATACCTAACTTCTCTCACAACTATATCATCACCCAACACCACCTATAGATCCAATCCTGTCGTAGTCATCTTAGTGAACATGTCACGTACACCTGTCATATGGCTCGAAGCCCCACTATCAATGTACCACGTGGAAGGAGTGGTGGACGCACTTAGTGAATTTCCAATAATCATGGAATGCTTTGTGTGTTCCTCCATATCACTGTTGGTGATAGATGATGCTCTCTCCGTACAACCAACATAGAGAGAAAACTATCTCTCGAATCTAGCAGCATACTCATCAATCTCAACTGCTATTGTTGTATGTTGTTTCTTCTTATTCTTGTTTGGACAATGTCCAACATAGTGTCCAAAATTTTGGCAAGTAAAGCACTTAAATTTGCTCATGTCCTTCTTTTGCTCACCAGCTTATTTCTTGGTCCCACCCTTAGAACCCTTCTTGCACTTCTTCTTTTTACCCTTTGATGATAAGGCCATGTTCTCCTCGTCATCTTTTCTATGAGATTAACTCTCCTGTACATACCCTCTATGGGTCTCTTCCCAAATGAAATCATCCCAAAGACAATCCCATGAAGGCATATGCTCACGAGCAACAACTGACTCCACAAATACAACCCATGGCTTGGTCATGCCATTCAAAGTTGTATGAACCAACTCAACACCTTGTACAACCTCCCCTACTACTCCAAGCTCATATCGAACTTATGTAATCCTGGTTGGGTAGGCATCCATGTTCTCCCCCTTGTTCATTTGAATACCCTTCGACTTCTCCCTTAACACCATTTTTTGGTTTTCATTCAAATTCTGGTATAATTTTGTTAAAGATGTCCACATATGATGAGCATAGTCTTTACCTATTACATGTAGAATCACATGATATTTTATGGCATCAAGTATGATTCTTTTTGCTTTTATATCGTTCTTGTCAAACATAGCCTTATCTTGAGCACCTATATGAACTGTGACTGGATTAGCAATGGTATTGTTCACTATATCCCATAGTTCGTTCTCCTGCATAATCAACACTATTCTATCCTTCCATGGGGTAAAATTAATTTCCCCATCGAACCTATCTTCTATCCTAAGTCTAGTAGCTATAACCCAAACAATCCAAGAACCTGTTTTCTTCACAAAAAGCATAGTTTTCCCTTATGCACCAAGTCTGAAATTTCACTTTGAGTTTTGTTTCAGCCCTTTACTTCAACTCTAATACCATGGAAATTTTGCATTCCCCAACTCAATTTCAAGTTTCATTTTTATCATGAATTTTAAAGCCCAAACCCCATCATAGCAAAATCACTTTGCTTGCTTAAAAGTTTAAATTTCCTGAAACACATGGAACAAATTTCAACTTTTTCTAACTTGGATTTTTTTATGAAAGCCAAACATACAAACCCACAAAATTATAACATCCACATACGCATGAAATTTACTCAGTGATTGTTGACCAAAATGGTCCAGGATAAAACCTCGAAGAGAAAACTTGGTAGGAGAGAGAAATTTTATTCTTTGAGACTAATTACATAAATAGAATAACACTACCTATCTCAGTTTTTATATCTCGAAAAACATGTCACATTGAACAGTATTTCTAAACCTCACTAACAATCATATAACCCATGCATGCTAGCATTTATTGTTGATGTGCAATCTTGAAAATTGTGCCTATAGTAGATTGCACCTTCCTCGAAATTTGTGCATAAGTATTTCCTCTAAATTCATGCCAGATTGTTGTTGTATGGTCAAAATGTACTATTGTACAACTTGTCTTGAAAATAGTGCATGTACTACCTCTGTACGATCCTTGAAATCTGTACTTCCTCCTCCTTGAAATCTATGCATGGTGTACGGTCTTGCCTTGAAAAATGTGCCCAATCTCTTACTCTTCCTCAACCTTAGAATTCGAGCTAGGTTTCTCTCTCTCTCTGTTGGAAGAAATCGACTTCTATCTCTCTCCCTCTCCGTTTCTCTCTTGTTCTCCAAATCTCATGGTAATAATGAATCGTTTCCAATGCCTTTCCCTAGTTTTGTTTGAGGTAACCACCTCCATCAAGATCATTGGCTAGGATTAAAAGTTGGATAGATGAGATCTAGGGCCCACATTAATTACTCAACACTGTTCTCATTAAATGAATTAAATGTACATCACTTAAAAGTAATGAGTAATGAAATACTTTACCCACTTTTCATAATCTCATAAAGTCAAATTTAATTTTATAACTCAAACCACTTTATAAAGTGACTTTATTACAAATAAAGTACATCTGCTTTATAAAGTACTAGGTACCACTTTATAAAGTGACTTTATTACAAATAAAGTACATCCGCTTTATAAAGTACTAGGTACCACTTTATTAAATGTCCTTGTCCACCCCAAGGCATCACAAGGTGAACAACATTTCCTTGGTATTTTTTAACACCGCTTCCTCGTTAGATCTATACAACTCTGAAAAGTAGCTGGTGATTTTATTGATGATCTAGAGATCAAAGTTGAATATGTTCATAGTTCCAACGATCCTCTCCTCTTTTGGATAAAGTTTCAATGACTTGTGATTTAAAGAAATTTGCAAAAGCTTCAAGCAATCAAGATTGGGATGTAGCTATAAATGAAGAATATCGTTCCTTAATGGTGAATGATACATAAGATCTTGTACCTCTTTTGAAAAGAAGAAAACTTGGTCATATGCGAATGGGTTTATAGAACTAAGTATACATCATATGGAAGTGTTGAAATACTTAAGGAAATATTAGTTGCCCAAGGATTTTCCCAAGTTGAAGGAATTGACTATAGTGAAACATTTTCCCCTATTGCCAAAATGAACTCCATCAACCTTGTTTCTTCCCTTCTCACTTCACATAAATAGGAGGTCCATCAAATGGATTCCAAGTCCACATTTTTGCATGGGGATTTGAAATAAGAAATTTACATGGAATAACCTCCTGGATACATTCATAATGACTCTATCCTTGTTTGTCACCTTAATAAATTTCTTTATGGATTTAAGCAAGCTCCTCAAGCTTGGTATGCCAAAATGGATAGCTTTCTTCTTGACAATGTTTTTTCTAGATGTCATTCAAACCCCAATGTTTATACCATGAAAGTAAGAAACCATCTCATCATCCTTATTCTTTATGTTTATGACCTTAATCTTACTTGTTGTGACCCTGGGCTTTTAACCCTTATAAAATCCATCCTTAAGAATAAATTTGAAATTACCGACTTAGGACATTTGCATTATTTTCTTGGCCTCTTAGTCTTGCAAACCAAAGAATGATTTTTTCTTTCCCAATCTAAGTATGCTTGTGACCTTCTTCGTATATTTCACCTTGATTATTGTAAACAAACCTTATCTCCCTTTTAGTCTAGATTCAAACTTATTCCCACTTGCACTTCACATGAAGTAGATGCCACCTTGTATTGTCGGTTAGTTGGCAGTGTTTTGTGCCTAACTCACATCCCTCTTGATATTTCCTTTGATGTTGGTCTTGTTGCTCAGTGTATGAAAATGTTTGGTGGGTGTCATTGGAAAGCATGAAAAAGGATACTTCAGTATATTTGGGGTACAATTCATTTTGGGTTTCATTACAGTTAAGGGAGGACTCCTTTGTTTGTTGGTTTCACTGACTCAAATTGGGTCAATGACCCTGATGATCAGAAGACTATTGTAGGTTATGTTTTCAATCTTGCTTCTAGACCTGTCACTTGGGCTTGTAAGAAAAAACAATATCTTGCACTTTCTTCAGTAGAAGCATAGTATCAAGCAATAATTAATGCAATTTAGGAAGCCTTGTGGCTACAATAGATCCTTTCAAAGTTTGTATTTGAGCAGCACCACCCAACTATCCTTTGGTGTGACAATTATAGTGCCATCAAGCTTAACAAAGGTTCAGTTCAACATCAGAGCAAAAAACACGTTGAAAAACATATGCACTTCATAAAAAATAGTGCTCAAGGTCACATTCTCGAAGTGCTCTTTTCCCTATATATGATCAAGTTGAAGATGATGTCTTCATAAAGTCTCTCACAAAACCAAAGTTTTCTAAACTTTTATCTATGTTAGGAGTTCAAGAATTTGTCATTAAGTGGGGATAGGCTCTAATGCCTCCTTCCTTCTCCTATTGTGTCGGTTTTGTAAACCCTTCAATTCTATCTCAAGTTGTTTTTAAGGGGCATGTTAGGATATTTAGAAACTTATGATTTAGTTAAGATCAACTTGCTATAATGTGTCTTTAATTAAGGTGTGTTTCTTTAGTATACATTTGTACTTATGTAATCTAATAGTCACAATATGTTCTAGACATAGAGTGATTATATTGTTCATCTTCACCTCGATCTTGACAACTACAGATTTGTGGCTTACCGCTCGATTGGTCCATGATGTCTATTTAAAGAGCATGGAGGGTCATTTGCTTGATGATTGATTGTGAAAAACTCATATGTAAAATATTTTTCCTTTGCTTATATGCATCAAGTAGTTATTTGGTTAGGGATGCAGATAGTTTCCCTGTTTGAGGATTTTAACCATGTAAAAGGTATGTGTGTTGATCTGTGATCTGTTCGTGTGAGTCGCTACTTAAGGTGTTCAATATTTTGGAAATACCACGTGTTAATCAAACAACATTTTGATTGTATACATTTCACTTGACATGTTCATTTTGATTCACTTTACTTAAAGTTATGACTAAAATACGATATATCTGGTTTCCATTATGCTTTCCTACTTTGGTTTATGTAGGTGGGGACAAGACACTTGTGTCTTGATCCCTCTCTAGGATTTGATGCACACTTTGGTGGTACATGTGTAAAAAATAAGTCTAGATATTTTATATTTCTCATTCACTCTCACATAGAGTACATGTCCTGTAGTTGGAGCTAGATGTTACCTTTTGATCAACAAGGGTGAACAATTGATCAATTGCGGTTTGTGATCAAATCATAGATGTTTTCCATGAGATGAGATTAATGGTTTTACCATATATGATTGATCATATATCATTTTAGGATGTTTATATGATCAATGTGCCTTGATGTGCTTGGTTGAGAGATGGTGTCAAATGAGCTAGTGCTATGGTATTTCTCATCCTCATTGAAATTTGGGATGTTTCCTTCTTATGTTGATTTGACCACGGGATGTTGCTTTTATGTTTGCATAATGACTCATAACACTTGATATTGTTACATTACTTAGGCTTACCATGGTGTTGTCATAATTCTAATTTCGATAATTGTGTCATTCCAAGGTTCAGTTGGACCCTTGTGAACTAAGTAGGTGATTCATCCATTTTATGACATTTTGCTTAGCCAATTTTCATTTAGTCAACCATTTTATCCATCCTTCTCATTTTCCCCTTGGTAAGTTATCTATCCTTAGTAATTCTTCAAGGTCTCAACTATTCCCATGTATGAATGCCTAAATAAAATCTAAAAGAGTCAAGTACTCTAAGGTTGATATTGATAAAGTTAAATTGGAAATAACATGGGAGATATTCCCCCTTGCAAAAGTTAGGTTCCCTTGTCCCAATTTATCAAGGCTAAATTCAAAGTAAAGGGACTAAGCCAATGAAAAGACTAAAGTGAAATAAAAAGAAAAAATATTAAAAGGATCGCAAAAAAGAGGCACAAGGATGGGTGACTTATGAAAGCAACACCTTCTCAAGCACACATGTGGAAGAAATATTTATAACCCTAGCCCTCGAAAACTTAGGGTAGACATATTACCCTCACGTTAATATGATGGTTATCTTCAGAAGACCCCCTTTCTTCCCTTAGTAACACATTCATTTCACCACCCTCACCTAACTTAGGAATTTAGGTAATTTAATTTATCTTAGGAATTTTCACGTGAAAGAAGGTTTAATGTTGGTAGCACCATAGTTTGCTTAATGTTTTAACGAGTAAGACTTAGATAAGTCATTGTTTTATTAAAAGAGCGTGCTGGTAATTATTTCATGTATTATATTCATAAATGGATGCATTTCCTAATTTAAATGTTTGCTAACCCCTTTAGCACTATAGTGCTCTATGTATTTTATGATATGACACTTGTTGTGGTGAATTATGATGGTGACTTGGTACATTATGTGGAGTGCCCCCTTTGCACATTCATTTGGAGACTTGCACATGGTACCTAGGATCTTTAGGATGGGGTTGCCCCTTCGTAGGATGATGGAGGCTCTCATCCATTGTCACACAGGAGGAGTTAGCATACATTTGGACCCTTATTCATTACCATGGACCATTGGCACATGTTCTAGAGGCTTCTTGTGGATATTGAAGCTCTTTATTAGAGGGTTGTACCACACATGTGTCTCTTGGGAGGATATTTCTTGAGATTTGGTTGGAGCGCTGTAGGATTTGGACCCTACATCCACTTGGTACTTCATTTTTGTTGAGTGCTCTCTTATTTGGGGCACTTCTCACTCATATTTTGACTTTTGGCCTATGTGGAGGAGCGCTCTAGGGTTTTACAATGCATTTATCTTGTTTGTTGTATTGGACCTTATCTAGACTAGAATTTAAAACACATAATGAGCAAGCACACACACAAGATGAAGAAGGCTTTTACATTGGAAACCCAAAAATTGAGAAAACTAGTAACAATAGATCTATTATCCTTAACCAAACTAACCAAGCCATGGACAATCCAACCATCACTAGTCACTCACAGGGTTCATCACATGCAATACCATGGGTTACCCAAAACCATGGGCATGTAAACCACCAATGATAAACTCATTTGACTATATCAAGGTTATCTCACACTAAAACTGATTCAACCGAGTCAAGATTAACCTAACATTCCCCCTTTAAACTTGACTTGGGGTAAACACCAACCCCCCTCAAAGTTTTAATTGGGTATTGAATAGAATGTGCTCCTACCTTCTTTAGTGTACCTAAATCTATGTCTAGACTTTTCATAGGTGACCCACCAATCCAAGGGTATGCTTTCCTAAATATGTCTTACAATTGGATGTCCATTTACATTGTGATTAATCCAACTCCATAAAAATGCTTCAAGTGAACATATTACTTCCCCATCATCTTATTTTGTGTACTTCTTCTGATGCTCTACTTAGATATATACAATGCCTTTTCATATTCATGCCCTTTCTCATATGTTTCCATGTGAACAATGAACCAAATCTTCATCTTATGAATACACCAAAAAGAAAATCATCATGGTCCCCTTTCACGATGTTTCAAGCCCACACTATCACACCATGGACAACATTGCCATAACCAACCTATGTGCCTCCAACACCACGAGGTTATTTTTCCTTCTGCAAACATCGTGAAGGTGACCAGATACTTGGGCTTCCACGGCAAGTTCTCGCTGGGATTTCCGCATAGCCTTCACATATACAAATCCGTTTGTTGAGAAACCATTCCTGGAGGAAATCCGATCTCTATCTCTCGACGTACCTTAGAGTTTGTCTCTGAAAGGTTTCTCGCATGCAATTTGATATCGCTCTCTGGAAGTCTTGTACAATTTGGCCTGAACTCCACGCATTTGGCCACATGCAATCCCTACATGTCTAGGACAAGCTTGTGATTCATAGAAGGATTGGCCCTGGGGTATTCAAATCAGCCTCATGGACTCGGGGTCCGTTTCGGGGATTATGGCAGGCACCCTTGATTCTCAAAGGAATATCAGGTGTCGTATCTTTAGCCAAACTATCATATCCAAATTGACAAGTATAGTTTGAGAACCTTGACTTTGTCATGGCCACCTTGGTTTAGTTGCTTTTCTTACTCAACCTGAAACCCTGTAAATCTTTGACCATATACTTTCACAGCCACAAAAATCCACTATCTAGAATATACCTAAGCCACTCGTGTGAGACAATTGAGGCCTACTAGAATTTGATACCACATGTTAGAATTTAAAACACATAAGGAGCAAGCACGCCAGCCCATAAAATGAAGAAGGTCTTAACCTTGGGAAACCAGTGATAGTAGATCTGTTACCCTTGACCAAATCGACCAAAACACGACCAATGCAGCTACCATTGGAAACTCAAAGACACTTTACAATAGAGATACTCAAGCCCTTAAGTAGGCTTTATCACATGCAATACCATGGGTTCATACACCACCAATAGTAAACCCATTTGACCAAATCATGATTATCTCATTCATTCTATAACTAAGTCATTCTAGTCAAGATTAAACAATATAGTGGATCACAACCTCTTTGGAGCTACTTTGTACCATTGCATGTATTTTGACCATAGACTAAGAATTGTGCCCCCCTCATCTTGGGCCATTTGTTAGGTTTTTGGAGTTGTCATCATAGTTTGTCATATTGTGACCATGTCTATAGTACTTGTAATCCTCTCTAGTGTAGATCTAGGGTTTTATCCCAAAATATCATATTTTATTTGGAAGATTGTTGAGCCTAAAGCTTGTGAAAGAGTCTCCCCTCTCAGTTTTAAGTTGTGGTTGTTGTGCATTGGAGAATAAATTTATCTTTGCCTTAAATCTCTTGGTTTTCTTTGGAGATCCTTATTACATTGTGAAACATTTTTGGTTAAGCTATTCTTGAGGTAACATGTCTGTTTTTCCATTGTCAAAATTCTAGATCTAGTCCGTAGAAGAGTAAAATTGTTCCATTGGAATTAAGTAAAAGAAAATCTATTTGCTTATCATATGCTTTAGTTTTGTTTGCTTTCTTGTATGTGGCATCTCTAAGAGTATACAAGTTTGAGTTAGGGTGTATGCTAGGATTTAGTATTGGAGGTGTACTTATATAAGGTGACCCTTCCTTGGAAGAATATTTCATCAAACCACAAAGGCTCGAAGGGGAATCGTCATGTTTTGCAAGTATTCCAGCTCCAAGTAATAGCAAATAAGGCCCAAGGAGAACTGTCTTTAAGACCCCATTGACCCAAGGATAAAAAGCACTTGTCTACTCTTCCATCTCATCAACCAATTTTTGTTACTTTTTTAAGGTGTAAATAGAGGTGTCTTCAATGCTTTCATAGTTTTCCATATTTTCAAAATTATCTAGCCAAGGTATTTTCTCACTCCCTATCACCATTTTTAGGATTGATTTCTTTAAATTTAATTATGTTATGCAATTATTTCTAAAAATCATATTTTTGGCTACAGTATTATGCTAGAATAATCACATAAAAATCTGGGTTATTTGATCAAACCTTTTAAGTAGATTTTAGTGGTTAAAATGGTGATTTTATATCAAATATAAATTTTGAATATTGACTCTTGTTTATTTCACCTGGGTTATCTGATCAAACCTTTTAAGTAGATTTTGGTTAAAATGGTGATTTTATATCAATATAAATTATGAAAATTGACTCTTGTTTATTTCATGCAATTCTGGAATTTTTGTGTAGCTTAGCACTCCTCTATTTTAAAATTTCACAATTTTATTTTCTGTTAAGTACTTGGCAAGCTCCTTTTTTTAAGTTGTCTTGCTGATTTACATACCAACACTTCTCCATTAAAAAAATATCTCTATTAAGTGGTTTTCTTGATCAATGTTTGGATTATGGTTCATTGCTTTTACTAAACACGTCTACCTTGATTAAGAGGTTCATTATTTTTACTAAATTTGGAAACTCCTGTGCAATTTCATTTACTTGTAATATTTTTCTCTTGCACAATCATAGGATGATCTTCATATGATTGGATATTTAATTGTAATGTCCTCTTCTACTTAAGCATCAAAAGCACCCGCTAACCTATTTAATTCCCATAGGTTCAAGCGGGTACTACAGGAAAAGGGAATTGACTGAGGACATATGATACCAGGAGCATAATAGAGCATTCATTCAGAATTAAGTCATCAGTATGGTAAAGAAAGCTTTATTTCTTTAGGGTTAAAGTCAACGAGAAATTAGAATTGCATGCATGCAAAAAGTAAAGCACAAACCCTAAAAGTGACATGAAAACCCTAAAAGTACATGTTAAATATATATAAGAAGGGACATTGAACCAAAATCATCATCCATATTGATTATTATTATTGAGTTTGGTTTCTAGAGCAACAACAACAGGTGTCGTGGTAGCAAGTTGGGGTTGGAGACAAAGGTCTTCAGCTAACAAGGGGTTTCGGCAATGAAAGTTATCTACCCTAATCACTTATGTATATATCATCCATGTCTATCATCAACTATTCATCATCTTCTTCATTCTTCAACAATTCAGCAGACTGAGAGAGAGTTTTATTGCAGGTTCATGTTTTGCTGCTAGGGAGCAGCTGCAAATCCCAAGAACATTCGTTAGAATTCAAAGCTCAATAAAAATTTTGCATGCTTCCATCATTATTCTCAACAGGGGCACACCACTACACTGGGTGATTATCATTCCATTCCGGACACATTCAAAGCATCCATAAGCAAAAAAGTGAGGAAGTAGGGTGTCACCCATCCAAGAGAAGATCAATTCGCTAGGGAACTTAAAGAGGTCAAAACTTCTGCATGTATCTTCATATCTCTCTGGAAGACCTATACTACCCTTACTAGCAAGTCTCAACTTCATCGACCACTTATTGGATCCAAAACATGAAGGATAACACTAGGGTGGGCGTTTTCCTCTGCTGGGCGTCAACTGTTGGAGAGCAACATTTCATCTTCTTCATCCTACATGCATGGCTTGCATGCCTCCCATATATTGACATACTATCAACATTATTATTAGTGATATGTGTACCTTCTCTCACTAAAAGTCTTTCTCCTATTATTTCTCCAGATCAGCTATTTTTAAGGCCTTTTAGCACGACATTGTTTTGCATGAAACTTTATTTTTCTTTCTAGCACATCTGAAGCACAAAACCCACAAACATAGTATCAAACACAATAGAATATTAGTTGGGATATTACAATGGTATCAGAGCATGTTTCTTGCTAGCTGTGGACTTGAACATGAATAGTAAATGAATCCAAAAGAAGCTACTTTTGTGACTTACAGAAGGAGGAAGGGTAGGTACATAGAGGATCTGGAATTTGAAGATATTTAATTAGAAGATACAACTTCAGACATGGACCCAATAGGAAAAGGAACAGGGGAAGAGGAAGACAGGTTGGCATTTCATAGTTTAGTTAGTTCATTAAATGGCCTATCTAAATGGCAGAAAGAGGTATTTCATGCTATAAACAGGCTGGCTTTGAAACCAGAACAGGGTTAGAACAATCTACTAATTTCACCAGGAGATAGAGGATCAACTAGTAATAGTGGGAAGCATGCATACACTAATATGCATAACACTCCTCACATATACAATAAACCTTCCAGACCTACTATGCCTCACTTTCCAGAGAATGTCGTTGCAGGTCTAGTCATGCCAGCAGAACTTGGTGAACCATTTGGGGCTTATATACAGGAATATGGATATTTGAGTGATGAGTTCCATTCAACTATGTCATTTTCATACTTCTACAATATGAAAATCAGGAATTGATCAAGGAATTTTAATAGAGGGTTTAACCAGAACTATGAATTATAGAAAACTATGGGAAGGTTGACCATTCCTAATTTTGAGGGATATCCTGGATGTCAACGAGAATATGGGTCCAGAAGTTGGGTACTTGTTTCCAAATAAACCCTGTGACTGAGACAAGTGCCATTAAATTGGATACCTTACATCTGGATGGAGAGGCTCATGAGTGGTGGTACCATGGGTTAGTGACGCTGGGTCACAACACCATTAGCTCATGCAACAATTTTACATAGAAACTCATGGACTGGTTTGATAAAAGGGACCCGTAGATACATTTCAGAGAGTTAGCACAACTCAAACAAATTGGCAGTGCCGAGGCCTTCATATTAGAGTTTCAGAGAGTAGCGGTTATGGTGACAGATGTGTCTGAGAGAAGGTTGGTTATTTTATTCATAAAAGTTTTGACATAACCTTTACGGGGGTGGGTGAAATCCTAGAAACCATCCACCCTACATGATGCAATCAGTAGAACCAAAGATCTAAAAGATTAAGTTCCGAAGAACATGTTTCCAGTTAAGACAAATTTCCCAAGAAAAGACAAGGACAAGAAACCCTTCCAACAATAATGGCTAAAGAAAAATTGGGTGGATGACAACAGGAGGAAGGAACTGAGAAGGAAGAAATTGTGCTTCACTTGTCAGGAACCATGGACTCCAGTTCATAGGTGCAAAGGGAAAGGGAAAGCACACTATATAGAAGTCTATTCAGATAGTGAAGGGGATGATTTGGAATAGGAGACAGCCGAGGAATTGAGGACAACAAAGGAGGAGTCACTTTAGGGAGAATCTCCAGGTGGAGTTATTGCTATATTATCTGGAGTACCTAGGTTTCATACTCTTAGAGTCAAGGGAGTAGTGTAGGGCCACAGGGTAGGTGTGTTAATTGATGAGGGGACAACCCACAATTTCATTCATGTAGTATGGGTGGCTGAGCGGGGTATTCATACAAATAAATTTGAAGGATTCATAGTAGCGGTAGCAGGAAATAAAAACATGGAACGCAACCATTGGATTCCCAAACTAAATGTCACACTAGAGAACTAAAATATGACCGACTCATTTTATGTGGTAAATGTAGCAGATACTAATGTAGTATTAGGAGTTCAATGGCTCTACTCTATAGGGAAATATACTACGGATTATAGGGAAATGGAAATGGAATTCTAGGAACGTAATGGAAAATAGGTAGTCTTGAGGGGCACGAACACTTATCCCCCTAATCCAGTATCCTCATAGAGGATGGAGGCTGTACTCAGAAAGGGAGACATAGAGTGGTCAGCCGAATGTTTTGTCACTTTTTGAAAACCTCAAGATAACAACACCCAATATCCGGCAGATATACATGCATTACTACTGAAACATGAGAATGTATTTAGAGATCTTCTAGAAGGTCAACCACTAGACAAAGGATTCGAGCACATTATTGAGTTAGAGTAGGGGACACAAACAGTCATCACCACCCCGTATAGACATCCCAAAAGGTACAAAGATGCGATAGAGAAAACAATCAAGGGATTTTTGGAGTTAGGTTACATACGACTAAGTTCTAGCCCATTTGCATCATCAGTAGTCTTGGTAAAAAATAAAGATGGCACCTTACGAATATGTATCTATTAGAGGGCCCTCAATAAGAAGACCATAAAAAATAGGTATCCCATTCCCATAATTGATGAATTAATGGATGAGTTACAAGGGGGGAATACTTCTCAAAGATTGATCTCCAATTAGGGTATCATCAAATCCAAGTGAGGGATCAAGATATTTCAACAGCTTTATGTTGCCACTATGGTCATTATGAGTTCTTAGACATGCCTTTTGGACTCACCAATTCCCTGACAATCTTGCATGAACCATACCTTCAAGGCTCAGTTCTGAAAATATTTACTTGCATTATTTGATGACATCTTAATTTACAGTAAAACTTGGGAGGATCATTTGAGACACATGGGTGAGGTACTAGGAATTTTGGAAGAACAATCTCTTGTTGAAATATTGTAACTTCAAAAGATATTCTAAATGTATTTTACTGATGTAGCCCAAGGGAGATGTTATTATTCCCCCGTCGAGGTGTTACTATTGTAATTGGTCATCATAGAGTCATGAGGTAAAGCCTCCAATGTAAGTTGGGTCATTAGTACCCTAATGAATAATATAAAATATTGTTTTGAGTCTTCCTAGGTGAAGTCGGCCCAGACAATTTAGTGGGGCCGACTTGTTTAGGGTAAAAGTCGATTGGCTCAATGTGTATAAATAGGAGAGCTGTGATTCTTATTTGAACACAGACTCACTCACTTGAGTAGTGCATAGGATAGAGAGAGAGACAGATCAGCAAGGAGGATAATACATGTTTTGGGGTTTTATCTTATATATCTTATACATATGAATTTTTGTTGGGTTTTCTACCCCTTGAGGGTTTCTGAGGATAAATATTGTGTCTATCTTGTGATTGTGTTTCTTTTAATGATTCTACATATGCTATTGCTATGAAATTGAATTGAACACTAATGATATCTAGTATAGCATATGAAATATTAGCATGGTATCAGAGCTAACCTGAATAGGATAGGTTTCACAAGGTGAAACTCTCTCTCCTCCCTCTTCGGAAGAAATTAGGGTTTTTGCAAAAGTTAAAATTTGGAAGATCTACTTTCATATAAAGTTGTTCCTCCCTAGAGTGCATCTATTGATCCCAAGATTGAATTTTTTGGGTGGTTGAATCTCTGGGAAAGCCAAACCCTAGTTTGTCCCTGAAGCAGAAAACTACATAAAACTAGAACTAGAAATTCTACAGAGTTGCAAACTCACAAGTAGGATTTGAAGGGTGAATATTTGGGATCTCCAAAAATCAGTTAGACCAACCAACTTGCCTCAGTCAAGCGCATCTCTTGGTAAGGTCAGATTTCCATTTTGAGAAAATTCATTTTTAGTGACTTATTGGACAAAATGGCCCCAAGAACTAAGCTTGAGGACAATATAGAAGGCATAGAAAACTTCCTAGCTCGGAAGTATAGGATTGGTCTCTTTCTGAAAGAGAATGGCCTTGAGAAGTCCATCAAGGATGAGATTGCAAAACCTAAAGAAGATGAATCTAAGGAGAAGCATGGACAAGACCTAATGAAGGAAATGAGGATCATTGTTGATTCTATTAAAGATCACTTGATCCCTCAAGTGTCATCTAAGAAGAAACCTAAGAAAATGTATGATGCACTTTCTAGAATGTATGAGGGAAAGAAAATCAACAGAAAGATGAATCTGGGAGCTCAATTGAAGGGCATCAAGATGAGCAAAGCAGAATTAATTCAAGATTAATTTACAAGGGTCTCCCAATTCAGGGAACAACTAAGTGCTATTGGAAACGCCCTTGATGAGGATGAATTAGTTATGACTACTCTCAATGGTCTCACTAGACCTTGGGAGTCATTTATACAGACTCTGTGTGCCAGAAAAGAAAGTATGAAGTTTGACTTAGTATGGGAATATTGCAAACAAGAATATGCTAGAGTATCCAACAGAGAATCTCTACTTAGAGAAGGTGATCAGGATCTAGCCATCCATACTAAAGGAAGAAAACAATAAAACTTCAAGAAGAGTACTCATAAACCTTCAAAGAAGAAGTTTCAGAAGAAGAAAAAGGATTACTCAAACTATCAATGCTACAACTGTCATAAGATAGGACACCTTACCAGAGAGTGTCCATCACCAAAGTAGAAGAACAATAATAACAATAGACATCATGCTCATCTAGCTAAAGATGAGGATGAAGAAGAATAAATACCTCGAAAGAGACTAAATAGAGGTGAAGATGTAGAATAATATGTATTATTCTCTGTACTCTATGGGTCTGTAACACCTGGAGAAGATACGTGGATTATTGATAGCGGTGCTTCAAAGCACATGACAGGGAAGAAGCAAACTCTGTCAAGACTTGAAGAAAATAATTATCCTTAGAAAGTATCATTAGGAGATGACTATCAATATCCCATCAAAGGTATTGGTGTATCAAGCTACAAGCTTGAATCTGGGACTTCCATGAAGATGAAGGAAGTACTATATGTACCAAGTTTTAAAAAGAAATTACTCTATCTCTACTCTAGATAAGAAAGGATATACAGTTGCTTTTATAGATGGACAAGTACTTATGTGGTCCAAAGGAAAGAAACTTGAAGATGTTGTGGTCATTGGAGAAGAAGGAGGAGGACATCCAGAGACAATGCTTGTCCATGATACTACCATCTAAAGTGAACTGTAGCATAGCAGGCTTGCTCACATCAACTACAAATCATTTCCCTATGTGAGCAAGGTGGTAACAGGGTTACCAGATCTGAAGATTGATCATGAGGAAACTTGCGAAGGATGTGCAATAGGAAAGAACATCTAGAATCCATTTCCAAAAAAGTGAAACAAAGGCTAAGGTTACGTTGGAACTAATTCATTATGATGTATGTGGTCCCATACCCTCCATATCATTAAGTGGATATGAGTATTATGTCACATTTATTTATGACTATTCAAGAAATAATTGGATATACTTCTTGAATAACAAGAGTGAAGTGTTCAGGAAATTCAAGGAATTCAAAGCCTTGATATAGAACCATTCAGAAAAGAGAATCAAGACACTGAGATCAAATAATGGTGGAGAATATACTTCAAAGGAATTTGAAGCATTATGTAAGGAGGAAGGAATCAAGAGGGAACTAACCACTCCCTATAATACCCAACACAATGGTGTTGCAGAAAGAAAGAATAGAACTAGTATGGAAGCAATGGAGACCATGATTCATGACCAAGACCTCCCCATGAACCTATAGGTTGAAGTAGAAAGCCTACAACCATATATGTGCATAATATATTATCTCACAGTGTTATTGGATTCAAGACTCCTGGAGAGATGTTTACAAGAAAGAAACCTGAAGTTAGCCATCTCAATATATTTGGCTGCCCAATATATGTACATATTCCAAAAGAGAAGAGAACCAAGTTGGATACTTCTGGAAAGAAGGAAATAATTGTTGGATACTGTGAAGTATCCAAAGCCTTTAGGATATACATCTCAATATTCCATCATAACGAGATTAGTATGGATGTAACATTTCATGAAGAGACAGATTTTAAGAAATCTAGAAGGTGTCATCTTGAAGAAGTACATGAAGAGGATGTACCTCCTAGAATGGTAGAAGCTGAAACCTCTCCTGAAATAGTAGTATTGGAAGATCATGATATGCTAGAATCTCAAAAACCCCCTACTATGGATATCTCTCGAAAGAGAAAACATGATTGGGTAAGTGAAATCATACAAGAAGCAGAGAGATATGGAGCTTTAGAAGGCTCCACAAGAACCAGCAAAAGATCAAATCCATACTCTAGTTATGTAGCTTTTGTGTGTGACCTTGAATATCAAGAACCCACCAGCTGTGAAGAAGTTGCACAGAAGAAAGAATGGGTTAAAGCAATGACGAAAGAATACCAATGAAGAATGATGTTTGGGATATAGTTCCCAAACCAGAAAAAACAAAAGTATGGTATCTTCGAAATGGATCTACAAGATAAAACATGTTACTGATGGACGTATTGAAAAGTACAAGGCAAGATTTGTGGCTAGAGGATTCTCTCAGAAAGAGGGGAATGATTATGAAGAAACATTTGCTCCAGTAGCAAGGTACATTTCCATCAAAAGCATCATGGCATGTTCTTCCATGATGAAGTGGGATCTACAACAGATGGATGTAAAGACATCCTTCCTTAATGGTGTGATTGAGAAAGAGGTTTACATTGAACAACCACAAGGATTTGAAGTCAAAGACAAAGTGACTCATGTATGCGAGTTGAAAAGGCTCTGTATGGACTAAAGCAAGCTCCTAGAGCTTGGTATGGTAGAATATATAGCTTCTTGACAAGCTTAGGCTTTACCAAGAGTAAATTTGATCCTAACCTTTACATGAAGGTTATGGATGATGAACCAGTCATACTATTACTGTATGTGGATGATATATTTCTGACATGAAATGAGAAACAGATCACAAATTGCAAGAAGAAGCTAGATGAATAATTTGAGATGAAAGATCTTGCATTGATGCATTATTTCCTAGGGTTGGAAGTGTGGCAGAGCCTAGAAGGAATCTTTCTAAACTAGGGAAGGTATGCAGTAGAGATCTTGAAAATGTTTGATATGTTGGATTGTAAGGACATGGCCACGCCCATGGACACCAACCTGAAGTTGTTATCCGATGAGTCATCATTGTTAGTGGACATGACTCAATATAGACATATCATTGGATATTTAATGTATCTGATGAATACAAGGCCAGATATATGCTTTTCTTTGAACACCTTAAGTCAGTATCTAGTTAAACCTAGACAGGTTCACCTGATAGGTGTAAAGCATGTGATGAGGTACCTAAAAGGTACAATTGACTTGGGGCTTTATTGTGGTAGAGATCATGACTACAAATTGTATGGATATATGGATTTAGATTGGGCAAGAAGTGTCGCAGACAGGAAGAGCACCTTAGGTGGATGTTACTATCTAGGATTTGCCATGATCTCATGGTTTAGTAAGAAACAATCCAATGTTGCTCTCAATACAGCTGAAGCGGAGTACATTGCATCTTGCTCCGCTAGTTTCAAAGTGATATGGCTTCATAAACTTATGTTAGGATTATTTGACATAGATTTGGACACTACAATGATTCTTTGTGAAAACCAAAGTTGCATAAAGATGACAGAGAATTCGGTGTTCCATGATAAATCAAAGCACATAAAAATATAATATTTTTATATAAAGGATATGGTACAAAAGGGAGCTATCAATATCCAGTATGTGAGTATCGATGAGCAAGTTGTTGATGTACTAACCAAGCCTCTATCTCAAGTAAGGTTTGAATATTTTTGTGACAAGCTTGGTGTAGTTAGAAAAGACTTTCCTCACAAGGAGGAATAGTGATGGTACTACAAATGATGAAGATATGGACCTTCTTCGAAAAGGAGGAACAAATCGAAGATATGGACTCTCCTCGTAAAGGAATATCAGGTCAAAGACATGAACCCTCCTTGGACAAGGGGGAGAAAGTTGATAATATGGATCCTCCCAGGAAAGGGGGAGTGATGATAAGACTGACATCGATGATGGGATGACAATTATGATGACAAGGTCTGACATTCACTTGGGGATGATAGTATCCTCTCTCGAGGATGGCAGGTACAACACTATGTTCATGAGAGTGGTCCTTACAAAGCCTTGGCCCTACAAATATTACTCTCGCATGGAGAGTACCTACATTCATGTGTGGATACCGTAGAATAAGAATCGAGTGGTCCTAGCCTTAGTGGTAAGGATGATATACATTGAGTCCTCATAGACGACATGGCTGACATTTTGTATGAAGTTGAGATCTACTTTGCAGGCAATACTTTTGTATGGAGAGTATTCCTACATTCATATGTAGATACCATAGAATAACACTCACTTGGGAGTGGTCCTAGTCTTAGTGGTATGGATTCTCTATGATGAGTCCTCAAAGACGTCGTAGTATAAAACTCACTTGGGAGTGGTCCTAACCTCAGTGGTAAGGATGTTCTATGATGAGGGCCGACATCTTGTATGTGGTCAAGAAGTGCTCTGCAAACAATATTATTGCATGGAAGAGTATGCCTACACGCAAGTGTAGATACCATAGTATAACACTCACTTAGGAGCAGGGATAATTTTAGGGGTGAATTTTAGCCCAGTGGGCTATTTTTCGATGTTTTTCTCCCAAAAAGGAATTGACATTTTGCATTTTTTTTAAGCCCCATTTCGCCCAATTTTGATGGGGTAAAATTTTTCCACCCTAAAAATCGTCAAATTATTATATAAACGATATAAAATCCTTGAAAATTAAAATATTTTTTGAAAAATATCGCCAATTATTTTATAGTTGGTGTTTTAAGAATTGGTAATATTCGCCAACATTTATACACTTTTAAATAAGTATGGTTCCTTAAAATCATCCATGCTTGGGAGTGATCCTAACCTTAGTGGTATGGATGGTCTGCGATGAGTCCTCACTGACAACATGGCCTTCATCTAGGTGCGGTTGGTATCTACATTCAGTTGTAGATGATTCAGTTGATCTATATTATGGATCAGGCTAATGGAGGATTGCATCATCCTTGGACCAATGTCCTAAAGTGATAGGGATTGATCATCCCGCAAAGATATCATGTGTACTGCAGGTAGCATGGCGGCGAAGGATCAATAAGATCGGAGTATTGCTACAAAGGATAGAATATCGAAGTGCTGCTATGAAGGGTTAAGAAGATCAAAAGTGTTGCAAAGGTTTGAATATCGAAGTACTGCTACAAATGATCAAGAAGATCGAATTGCTGCTACGAAGGATTGAAATATCAAAATGTTGCTGCAAAAGGATCAAGTGATCGTGTGATGCATAAGATGAAGACATTATGAAAAATTCCTATGACGTATAGATGTATTACCTCGATACTGTTGAAGATATTGTCTCTCGATTCTCCTATAGTCTATGATGATGTTGTCAGTTGAATAACCTTCCCATTAAGGGGGAGTGTTGAAATATTGTAACTTCAAAGGATATTCTAAATGTATATTTCTGATGTAACCCAAGGGAGATGTTATTATTCCTTCATCAGGGTGTCACTATTGTAATTGGTCATCATAGAGTCATGAGGTAAATCCTCCATTGTAAGTTGGGTCATTACTACCCTAATGAATAATATAAAATATTGTTTTGAGTTCTTCGTAGGTGAAGTCGGACCAGACAGTTTAGTGAGGCTGACTTGTTTAGGGTCAAAGTCAGTTGGCTCAATGTGTATAAATAGGAAAGTCGTGATTCTTATTTGAACACAGACTCACTCACTTGAGTAGCGCATAGGAGAGAGAGAGATATATATCAGCAAGGATGAGAATACATGTTTTGGGGTTTTATCTTATACATCTTATACAGAGGAAGTTTTGTTGGGTTTTCTTCCCCTTGAGGGGTTCCCAAGATAAATACCGTGTCTATCTTGTGATTGTGTTTCTTTCAGTGATTCTGCATATCCTATTGTTGTGAAATTGAATTGAACACTAATGATATCTAGTCTAGCATATGAAATCTTAACATCTCTCTACACAAAAATGTCTAAATGTGAGTTTGGTGTGCAGGAGATGTTATATTTAGGGCATATAATAAGCATAGATGGATTACAGGTTCACATGGAAAATATTAGAGCTATCTTGGATTGGACTACACCAAAAAATGCAACAAAATTGAAGGGATTTTTGGGCCTTTGCACTTATTACATGAGGTACATAAAAGGGTTTTCTCAATTGACCGCACCAATCACAGATATTACAAAGAAAGGGGAATTCAGCTGGATGGAAGGGGAACAACATACCTTTGAAAAAATGAAAAAAATTATGAGTTCTTGTCCCATTTTGGCATTGCCTGACTTCTCGTAGCCATTCATAGTTGAGTGTGATGCAGGAGAGGGACTAGGGACGGTATTGATGCAATACCATCACTCGATTTCATTTGAAAGCCGAAAACTTAAATATTATGAACGCCACTAATCTATATATGATAAGGAAGTTCTAGAAATATTACACGCCTTAACAAAGTTCAGGCAGTATATGGAGGGAATCATGTTTAAAATTAAGACAAATCACAATAGCCTCAAATAATTCTTAGAACAAAAAGAGTTGAATGAGCGTCAACAAAAATGGGTCAGCAAGATACATGCATATGACTTTGAAATAAAATATGTTAAGGGAAAGAATAATATTGTAGTTGAGTTCTTAAAAATACGACCAACCACATTATCACTCACGAGTATATCTACCGACTGGAGGTCTCATCTATTGGTTGAATATTCCAAAAATAAATTGGCTTGCGAGTTGCTAGATGAACAAATACAGGTACAGGGTAATCGATGACATCATTTACTACAAGAATAGGATATACCTCGTTCCAAAATCGACTTTGAGGAAAAATATTTTGCAGGCCTCACAGGATTCACCATTATCAAGGCATCGGGGGTTCTTGAACACTTACAAACATATTAGAGAGAGGTTCTCATGGAAAGGCCTCAAGGAGGATGTAATACAGCATGTCCAGGAGTGCAGAATGTGCCAACAGAATAAAATCAAACACATTCATCTGGTAGGGTTACTTCAGCCATTACCCATATTGGAGCAGAAATGGGAGAGCATCTTGATGGACTTCATTACGGGTTTACCCAAGGTACAGAGATGATATTTCTTATACATGGTAGTAGATGGGTTGACAAAATTTTCCCACTTATTTTCTATTTCTTCATATTATCTGACATCACAGGTAGCAGACCTGTTTTTTAGGGAATGTTTCAGACTACATGGACTACCTAAAACCATTGTTAGCAATCGTGACAGTAAATTCACCAATGCCTTCTGGCAGGAGCTCTTCATATTAGTGGGGACAAAATTAGCTACTAGCACAATTTATCACCCTCAGAGTGATGGGAAGACAGAGATAGTAAACAAATGGATTGAGGGGTATTTGAGAAATTATGTAGCAGGGAAACAAAGGACATGGATTAAATGGCTACACCTAGGTGAGTACTACTATAATACCACTCACCATATGTCTATTAGGATGGCTCCTTTCAAAGCTTTATATGACTACGAGGCACTAAATTTTGCAGATTTGGTCTTCGGAGATAGCAGAGCACCTAAGGCAAAAGATTGGGTATAGGACAGTCAGGATATTCTTAAAGATCTAAAAGAGAATCTACATGAAACTCAAAACCAACAGAAGTTATACAGAGACAAACACAGAGTCGAGCATATTTTTGAGGTAGGAGATTTGGTATATGTATGGCTACAACCTTACAGGAAATATTCACTCAAGAAAAAAAAAGGGAGGAGAAACTAAAACCCCACGTCTATGGTCCTTACAAAGTAGTTAGAAAGGGAGAGGTGGCTTATGGGCTAGAGATTCCAGAAGAAAGTAAAATTCATAATGTATTTCATGTATCGAATCTCAAGAAATCAGTAGGGAAACACATTTCTCCATCCACCGAACTACCTCCCTTAGATGATGAAGGGCTTATAGTATTAATTCCAGAGAGAATTATACAAGTTCGAGAAAGGAAACTCTATAACAAGGTAATTCGGGAATACTTGGTAAAATAGAAATAATTTTTTATTAAAGACACCACATGGGAGGGAGAACAGGTATTGCATCATACTAGTTTTCATTTGCTTGAGGACAAGAAATTTCAAGTGGGAAGGATTGTAATGTCCTCTTCTACTTAAGTATCAAAACCACCCGCTAACCTATTTAATTCCCATATTCGAGCGGCTACTACAAGAAAAGGGAATTGACTGAGGACATATGATACCAAGATCAGAACAAAGCATTCGTTCAGTATTAAGTCATAATTATGGCAAAGAAAGCCTTATTTCTTCAGGCTTAAAGTCAACAAGAAATTAGAATTGCATGCATGCAAAAAGTAAAGTGCAAACCCTAAAAGTACATGCTAAAGCTATATCAGAAGGGAGATTGAACCAAAATCATCATCCATGATTATTATTATTGAGCTTGGTTTCTAGAGTAGCAGGAGTAGGTGTCGTGGCAACAAGATGGGGTTGGAGGTGAAGGTCTTCAGCTAATAAGGGGTTTCGACAGAAAAAGTTATCTTCCCTAATCACTTCTAGATAGTTCATCTAGGTCTATCATCAGTTATTCATCATCTTCTTCATTCTTCAACAATCCAGCAGACGGAGAGAGAGCTTTATTGCAGGTTCACTTTTTGTTGTTGGGGAGCAGTTGCAAATCCCATAACCATTCACTAGAATTCAGAAGCTCAATAAAACTTATGCATACTTACATCACTCTTCTCAATGGGAACACACCACTATACTAGGTGAATTATCATTCCATTCCAGACACATTCAGAGCATCCACCAGCAAAAACATGAGGAAGTGGGGCGTCACCCATCCAAGAGAATATCAATTCGCTAGGTCACTGAAAGAGGTCAAAACTTATGCATGTATCTTCCTATCTCTCTGGAATACCTATACTATCCTTCCTAGCAAGTCTCAACTTCATCGACCACTTATTGGATCCAAAATGTGAAGGATAACACTAGGGTGGGTGTTTTCCTCAGTTGGGCGTCAACTGTTGGAGAGCAGCTTTTCATCTTCTTCATCCTACATGCATGGCTTGCATGCCTCCCATATATTGACAGACTATCAGCATTATTATTAGTGGTATGTGTACCTTCTCTCACTAAAAGTATTTCTCCTATTATTTCTCTAGATCATCTATTTTTTAGGGCCTTTTGGCATGACACTATTTTGCATGCAACTTTATTTTTCTTTCTAACACATCTGAAGCAAAGAACCCAAAAACATAGTATCAAACACAATAGAATATCAGTTGTGATATTACATTAATCATGGATCAATGGATTAATGTTGTTTAAATTTGTTGAAGCATTTTTTACAAATTAATTGGCTCAAATCTAGACTAATTTAAGATCATTAAGTGACACCTTGCTTCAAAATTATTCTTAAGGAAGGCCTTTCCCTAGATTCACACTTTAAGACATTCATTGGGAAACTTGTTTTACATTTATTTCAATTTTGGGATATGTTTTGCATTGCAGAAAACAAAACCCACTCGTTAACCACATTTGGTATCAATTCATTGTGAGGTTATTTTTCTGCAAGTTCATTTAGATATCCAAATTTGATTATCGATGATGTTCATGTAATTTTATTGTTCAATTTGATATCTTGCATTCCTTTCAAGTGTTTGGTTTACCTAGAACATTAATAATCTCACACATCCAAGCACTCTTTGGGGAATTAACTTTTCTATTCACTTACATACACTTAACTAAGTTGCAATCACTTCTCCTAAGATATATTTATTAGGAATAAGTTAATCAACCCTAGGGAGAGCTAATCAAAAGTGAGAAAATTTAGCACTGAGGTGATAGTGGTGTTATCTTCTGAAGTGTCTCCTTGATAGACTTATTGGGAATTTCCCACTCAAGTGTTAAATATAGTTGTAATAGGCTTATATAGCGACTAGTTAGGTTGCTTGAGATAGTTGTTTGTCAATGTTTTTGTTGGTATCCCTCACCTATATGTAGAAATGGAGGAGAGAATCTTCATTTCCATATATGCATTCACATTATCTTGTTTTAGAAATGCTAGAGTTCATTAGGCTTTAGCAAATTTGTATCTTGCATGGTTAGATCTTCTTCATTGTACTTTGCACTCTTGCCTAGTATATTGAGGTTCTTGTGTTGATGCAAGGAAGGAATTAGGGTTAGGGTTTGTCCTAAGAAGACAAGGAGCATTGGGGTTTGGAAGAAACCCAAAGGGAGAAAAAGGAGCACTTGTTCTTATAGTTCTTGTAAGATAAGAAACCTAAGGTTTGGAGCATTAGAAACCCTAGTACTACTACAAGTGTTGGATGTGGAGAAGAAAGTGTCGAAGACTATCTTATTTTTTTCTTGTAAACATCTGTGATGCAGATATAGGTTCTAATGAGGACTTTTCGATGTGTGCGCTACTAGTTATGGAACTTTGGTTGAGTGATAATTGGTTTGATATTAGATTGTTGTGGATGTCCTAGCTAGCATTTAGAGAGAAATGGAGAGTCTTAGCTTGTGATAAGCTTGAAGGAGTATATTGTACCAACTTGGATAAGTTGTTGGTATGTACGTGTAACTTCATTCCTTTGTATACAAGAAATACGTTTTGTTGTGCAAACTTTGTGTACTTGAAAATTTGATTTTCATCTTATAATCTCATGGTAAATAAGTAGTTTAGTTGTTTTGGTATGTAGATTTATCATGGATGATTAGTTGATTTCCTTGAGTGGTTTCACAAACATGTAGAAGTTAAGTGTGTAGATTTATGGTTGTAATAAATCTAATGTAATTAAGTGTTTTCAAATATGTTATATGTTGGGATTTGTACCTTAAGGGTTGGAAACATATTTTCATCGAAGTATATTTTTTTGGTATTCATGTTTTGGACTGCTTTATATATTTGGTTAGATAGAAACACTGTAATGTATATTTTGGATTCAGCACTTAAATACTAAAAGTTCACAAGAAATATATTCGAGGAGATTCAGGTTTGAAGTGAAATTTTTTAATTTGCTTTGAGAGATGATTTCTTGAAATTTATACATGATTTAACATAGAAATAATATTTACAATGAACACTTGTTTACTAATGCACACTCTATTTCCTTTTATAAATAAAATAAAAGAGGGGTCCATGCAAAAATATCAAAGAATAGAGAAGTGTAACTAGTCAAGTAATGCACTTCATGTGTGAAAAGAATAGGTAAACACATGTCAACCACAATATTCCATGTGGTGACCACACACCAACACACACTAAACACGTATATATATTAACTCCTAAGCGATGCTTCCCACATGTGCAAAGAATACGTAAACACATGCCGAGATTTGTTTTCAAATGGATCAAAAATAACTTCTCCAAACTTTGTTAAAAAGGAAATTCTTGGTAACGTTTGAAGTCAATGGTTCAAATTGAAGACCAAAGGCCACATGAAGATGAGATGCATCATTGTTTGGCATCCCAAGAGAGTCAACGTTATAAATAATAATACTTTCTTTATGAAAAAACAACTAAAGAGATGAAAAAAATGAAGCTTAGGACGAAGAAAAGGAAGTAGTAGAAGGATGGACTTAAAAAGATGTCCATTCAAAAATTGGAGGACAAAGGGAGTTTTGACCGTATCCACGGTGAACAAAGGTCGTCTTTGAGCCAAATAATTTGCAAAAATATTACCAATGAATAAGCCTATACACAAAATTATTATTGAGATTATTTATCTTAGTTTGTAAAATATCATGATCATAAACAAAAGTCATATTTCCTAGTTTTTTCATTTGGTTTTCCAAAGTAATTTCTATTGTTAAATGTGGTTAATTGTTGTGTGATTTATTTATGCTTATGTTGTTTGATTTTAAGTGTTGGATTCATTAGTTGCAATGATATATATATTAATATAAAATTATTAATACATATTATCTTAAATGTGTATTTGAAGGTAGGTATGTTGATATAATTGATGGGTTGAATTTTGTGAACACATGCAAAGTCGATAGCAATGCAATATGTAACATTGGCATAGAATTAGTCTACAACAATTTATGTTTGCAAACCCATAATGTATATTGCTTGCAAATGGATTTTTGAATTAGATGTGTTGTTTATATAGTGTTGGGTTTGACATCTACATCATAGAGGGTGCTCTTGAATTAACATAATAGAAATTATAGGTTGCACTTGAACCTATGGTTCGGCATTGGCATTGGCACCAAAACTAAGTAAAGAAACTAATGCAGCCAATAAGATTTGATTCAATTCACAAGACTTAAAAATCATGCAAACACATAAAAGTGGAAAAAATAACTATATTTTTATTCATTATGCATCCTAACTATTACAAAGAGTCCAACCCTTTATAACTACTATCTGAGATTTTTGAAAATTACTAATTTTACAAAAATCTCTCATGGATATGAAACTGAACACCAACTATAAGATAACTAGAGAGACACTAGTTTTCAACTCACTTTTCTAATTAGGCTTATAAACTAAGAGATAAATGTTAATTACAAAGTTTAAAAAAAAATCGAAAACCATTAAAACCTCAATTTGAGGCCTTACATGAAGGAATTTAGCCTCAAAAAAGTGTCAGAAAAAAACTCCGATCAAAAGCATTTGATCGACCAGTGCATTAAACACTTTGAAACACAACTTTGTGTTAAATTTGAGCCCAAACAGGTAACTAAGTCAAAAGTTATGACCCTCGGAAATTCTTGCATTTTTTCTCTCTTTTTTTCTCTTTTTTCAGCCTTTAGAAATCACTACATCATATTCCTCTGGTTGAAAAGAATGCAACTCCTGCAAGTTGTTGTCTTCAAATTGTTACCACTTAATAGGATCTATATTCAATAAGTCCCCCTATGTAATACATGTACTCTCTGTTGGTGCTAAGCCTTCCCACTAGACTAGATATCGGTTGTATTGACCTTGTCGAGCATAAAGGGTCTCCTTATTTAAGATATGGGCAATCTTTTTCTTTTCCTTTCTTGGAATAGCCTGTTGCCAATCCACCCCTACCTCACTTCCATCACCCATATTGTCCCCATGTAATATATATAAGTCAGAAACAGTAAACGCAAAGAATATATCAAGATTATGTGGTAAATCAACCTTGTAAGCATTGTCATTAATTTTCCTGAGAATCTTACAAGGACCGATAATTTTCTTATACTTCAATTTGTGGTAGGTTCCTCTAGGAAACTACTCTTTCTATAAATAAACCATCACCAAATCACCTTCATTGGATATATGGTGTCGTCGGTGAGCATCTTTTATAATTGTTTTCTGCTCATTACTGGCTTGCAACTTCTGTCTCATTTGTTGTTGCAATTGTTGAATGTGTTCTATAAATGATTCCTCGTCATCACTGGTTCTATCCCCAAGTGGTAGCTGCACCAAATCTAGTACACCCATAGGATTTTTACCATAAACAACCAAAAATGGATATTTACTGATCTATTGTAGGCAAATTCTGCTTGAGGTAAAGCCAAATCCCATTGCTTGGGATTCTCTCCAACAATGCTCTGTAACAAGTTTCCCAAACTCTAATTTACTACCTTAGTTTTCCCATCTATTTGGGGGTGATAGGCACTACTGAACTGTAATTTAGTCCCTATTTTATTCCATAAATTCCTCCAAAAATTACCAAAAAACCAAGTATCTCTATCAGAGGTAATAGTTTTCAGGACGCCATGCAATCTAACGATTTCTGGAAAAAAACAATTCTGCTATCTTTTATGCATCATTAGTTTTCTTACAAGAAATGAAATGAACCATTTTAGAGAACCTATCAACAACAACAAAAATACATTCTTTACCTCGTTGTGTGTCTGGGAGCCCCAACACAAAGTCCATGCTGAGATCTGTCCATGGATCTATGGAAACTGGTAATGGCATGTACAACCCTGTATTTTGTGAGTGTCCTTTAGCCATTTGATAAATCCTACATCGTGCCACATACCTGATTATATATTTTCTCATCTTCGGCTAGTAATACTTATCTCTTATTAAGGATATCGTCTTATGCTTCTCAAAATGTCATGCCAAGCCACTACTGTGAAGTTCTCTGATAATATTTTCTCTCGTAGAACCAATTGGAATGCATAGTTGTTTTCCTTTGAAGAGGTAGTCATCTTGCATAAAATATTCACTCCGAATAAGATCCATGTTCTCAACAACTGGATTCTTCAACTGTTCCACAATATCCCAAAAATCGCCATCTGACACATAGAGATCCTTCAATAAAACAAACCCATTTACTTGATTTTCCATGGTGGTCAAAAGAATAGTGTGCCGACTCAAAGAATATGCAACCTAATTTTGCTTTCCTAATTTGTGCTTCAGAACAAAGGTGTATCCTTGTAAAAAAGGAAACCCATTTTGATGTCTATTGTTCAATTTATTTTGGGTGTTTACATATTTTAAAGCGGTGTGATCAGTAAATAATACAAACTCTTTTGGCAATAAATAATGCCTACAATGTCGCAATGCTTTCACAATTGCATAAAATTCTACATCATATGTGGAGTAGTTCTTTCTTGCATCATTCAATTTTTCGCTTAAAAATGCAATTGGTTTACCTACTTGGATAAGTACAACTCCAATGCCTACATGTGAGGCATCACAGTCTACCTCAAACACTTTATCAAAATCTTCTAAGGCTAATATAGGTGCCTCGATTACCTTTTTATTTATAAACTTAAAGCTTTCTTAAAGTTCATTGGTCCACTTGAATGTTGTGCCTTTGGTGCAATCTGTTATTGGTGCTACAATACTACTAAAATTTCGAATAAATTTTATGTAAAAGGTGGCTATCCCATGAAAATTTTTTACCTATGTTATGCTCCTAGGACTATGCCACTCCAAAATTGCTCTGACCTTCTCTGAATCCATCTTGACTCCTTATGTTGAGATGACAAAACCCAAAAAGACCAAACTTTCTTGCAGGAACCTACATTTCTTCAGGTTTGAATAAATGTGATGTTTTCTCAACGTATCCAATATAATCTTTAAATGTTGCAAGTGATATTCTTTGTTTTTACTGAAAACTAGAATGTCATCAAAATAAATGACAACAAACTTACCAATGTAAGGTCGAAGCACAGTATTCATTGTTGATGTAATTGTAGCTTCAAAAGATATTCTGATGTATATTACTATTGTATATTGGTGTACCTCCATCGGAGATGTGTTTCCATCCTTTGGGGATGTCATCATTATGTATTTCCATTGACATGAACCCTCCATTGTAATCCAGAGCAATAGTCCCCATGTAAAATAAAGGGAAATGTACTTTGTGTATGCCTTGGTAAGTTGGCCCCAAAGGTTACCTGGACAACCTAATTAGCTGAGCTGGTTACTCAATAGAATAATATAAACATGGCGTCACCCTCCTCATTTTCCACACACTCATTCACTCTCTCATGTGAGATTTAGAAGAGAGAGGACAATGAGGGCAAAGAGAGAGAGCTTTAGAATACATATTGTTCTTTGGTCGTTCCATCTAGTGATTGTGTCTTTGTGATGAAACTATTCTGAGGAAGTTTGTGGGGTTTTCTCCTTTATGGTTTCCCTGATGAAAATCTTTGTGTCTTGTGTATCTTGTGTATATTTGATGTATTGTTGTACATTTTATTATTTCAAATAAAGGTACTAATTAAATTGACTTGGAAAAACTAACATGGTATCAGAGCCACTCTGAAAGAAGGCACTGTGCAACCGAAATACTGCTACAATGGAATCTATTGAAGATTAATGTTTCATTCTTGGAAACCCTAGAAGACAAAATCTAGTTATCTTAGGACTTTTTCTATAACTCAATATTGGAGAAGTATCAAGAGCTGAAACTTTTACATGTCGAAGATGAAATATTTGTGTACCTTGTGTGCAAGTTTCAAGAACAAATTCGCTATACTTTAGGATATATGATTCCTCCAAATCTGGTTCCAACCTCCTCCAGAATACATTCATAAACAGGTGAACTAGGGATAATTGATATATCTCATGATAGGAAGGTCCAAATAAAATTTTGTAAGATGTTGCATATAGGGAACGGACTATAGTTTATGTGATATGATTTTTAGACATCGAATGTGAAACACTGACACATGGTATTCTGCACAATTTCATTATGTTGAACAGTCCTCAAAATAGTCACCTTGGGAAACTTATCATAAGTCCCACTTGGAGAATCCAATTCTTCTCTAACATATGGGATTGGAAAGAATATAGAATAGGATACCTCATGACAAATTGTCATACCTTTAGGAGCATAAACTTTGTAGATACAACATAAAAAAGATCAAGAAATTATGTAGAATAAATTGAAGACACTAGGGCTTCATGTTCCATGATCTTCCCTCCACCGATTAGTTGAAAAAGGAATACCATCAAATTTACCATAGGAGGGTGCATGTTTCTATGGAATAAGTTTCTCATGATGTGGAATTTCAATTTTTTACTGTGGGATACTACAGGAAGAAACTAGGGCATCAAGTTTCAAAGGCTCCCCTCCATAGTTTTCAGAAAAGAATTACATTGGACAACTTGCCTTGAAGAGGTGCATATTCTCGTCCAATCAGAAGTTTGAAATTCCAAGTTTGGAAAAGTAGGTCTTCTATTAAAAACCCTAAATCATCCAGCTCTGGAACTAGGTCGGACACCTCAAATTGGTAAGATCTAAATCTTTGTTATTTCCATTTGAGGTTCTCATTTCAAAATGATTCATAACACCCAACTTAATGATAATATTGGGGAGCTAACAAATTCTGAGCATGGAAGTTTAGGATATCCCTGATCATTGAAAAAAATTACTTGGATTAGTAAGGAATTTACAGAGTTGGAGAGAGATCAGGCTAGGTCTACTCATAATAAGAACTTGGTTAAGGCCAAGAGAATCATTACAGATTCTATTAAGGATCATCTGATCCCACAAGTGTCGTCCTCGAAGACACCAAAGGAAGCGTTTGATGCTTTGAAGAAGTTGTTTGATTGAGAAAAAAATTATTGGAATATGACATTAAGGAACCAGTTGAAGAATTTAAAGATACAAAACTCAGAGACCATGCATTCCTACTTCACAAGTGTTGTTCAAACCAAGGAACAAATTGAAGCTGTCGAAGAGAATGTGAAAGAAGGATAGATTTTTATGATCACCTTGAATGGACTCCCAAGATTGTGGGAATCATTCTTTCAAGGAATGTGTGCAATAAGGAAGTTTATCTCCTTTAGCAGACTATGGAAAGAATGCACATAAGAATAAACTTGGCTCATAACAAGAGAGGAGAAGACGAAAGCAACTGAAGATCAAGCTCCCACAATTCACACTAGAAGAAATCATAGAAAGAAGGAGGACCTTCATCACAATAGAAGACAAAGGAATTTGGAAGAGATCCTTCCAACATTAGATGCTACACTTGTGATGATAAGAGATACTACTCTATAGACTATCCTAGAGAGAGAGGCTCCTTCAACAAGAAGTCAAAGAAGAAAAGGAAGGTTGCTCAAGTGATGAGGAATATGAATTCTACTGGTGAAGATGAAGATCATACTCTTATCCATAAGAAGGAATGCAGTTGTGAATGAACACACTGTCAAAGAATCCATACATAAGGATCAACAGGGAGTCCACACACCAAAGAAAAACAAAGATAAGTGTTCAATTGTCATTTCTTGTATATCTACTTACTTAAATGATATTGTTTGGTTATGCACATGTTTATATTCAATTGGTGTATTATGCATGTCTGAGTCATTGAAATTATACTACTGACTTACTTGTGATGGAAAAGTGTCCTATAGTGTTGTACAACATTCTATTTCTACTTATCTAGAATGAAACCTCCTTGATGACATAATTAGGAGAAATGGGAGGCATATAGAAAGTTACCCTATGTATATGGGACATGGATGAATGGTGTAGCATTAGCTAAGATAGTTGCATGAATGTGTGACATATATCTTGATGCATTAGATTAACATGTTTTGGAAATAATGAAATGTTTCTAATCATGCAACAGAACTTGACTTGTATATTGTTTCGAAGAACAAGTGACAACAGTTTAGAAGAGGAACCTGAATCTCCTTAGGTCAGAGAAACTGTGGCAAAAGAAAGAGCTTAAGAAAAATATAAAGAGAACATTAGGTCCACCTCGAGGGATGAGACCGTATTGTGCACGAGAACTCCTCCAAGATGAAGAATAGTATGATGAGACTTCTAAATAAATTAAGAGGCCTCAGACACACTCCAGTTATGTGGCGCTGATGAGTGACATCATTGATGTAGATCCTTCCATCTATGAAGGAGTAGCCAAGAAGAAATGGAAGGAGAGTACGATCAAAGAGTATCGGTTGATCAAGAAGAATTATGCCTAGCATGTGGTTCCGAGACCTGAAGGGAAGTTTGTAGTGTCTTCCATGTGGATCTACAAGATCAAGCGTGCAACAGATGGCAGCATCGAGGGATACAAGGCAAGATTCGTAACACAAGGATTCTCACAAAAAGAAGGCATAGACTACGAGGAGACATTTACACCAGTGGTGAGGTAAAATTCCATTAGATCTATACTTGCATTAGCAATAGTTATGAGATGGGAGATACACCAGATGAATTTCAAGACAGCATTCTTGAATGGTGTATTCAAGGAGGAAGTGCAAGTAGAATAGCCACTAAAATTTGAGACACATGACAAGAAGACTCATGTGTACAAATTGAAGAAGGCCTTGTACAAGCTCATAATGCACCCATGGGATAACACATACAGTTAATTGAGGATCTTGAAGATCACCTAGAGTGATGAATATCTTAACCTTTGCTACAAGGTTGAAGATCGAATCCTATAGAGGACGACAAGCTCACATATGGTTGTAAGAGGAAATTTTTCAACAAAGTTCAAGATAGAGGATCTTGGTATTCAGTGACATTAGATGAATACATAGAACATTAGTAGCAGAGGAAGCTACATGTCACTCATGTAGATAGAGGATCTTGGTATTCAGTGACATTAGATGAATGCATAGAACATCAGTAGCAGAGGAAGCTACATGTCACTCATGGGCTCAAGTATAATATGAATAAGCAGACTAAATTTCATGGTTATGTTGATTCGGATTGGGAAGGTGGTGCCATTGATAAGAAGAGCACTTCGAGTTGTTGCTTCAGTTTGAGATCCACTATGATCTATTGCTTTAGTAGGAAGAAGTCTTGTGTGGCACTGAGTACAGTCGAAGAAGAATATGCTGTCACTTTCTTGGCTAGTTGTGAGGTAGTATGGTTTGAAAATCTATGATATTATTTGTTTGATCTAACTTACACTTTTGTATGATGCAAAGAGGAGCAGTGAAGCTCCAGTATGTGGCAATGGACGAGCAGATAGTCGATGTGTTAACAAATCCTTTAGCCAAATTGAAGTTTGAGTACTTCAGAGAAAGACTTGGTGTTATCCAAAATGAGACCACTCGAAAGAGGGAGTGATGAGTTCTAACATAGATGGTGAGACAGGTTGTCCAAGCATAAAATCCTGGCGAAGTTCATAGGTTGCTAGGACGTAATAAGTCCTGTAGGTTGTCCTTGGATGTAATAATTCACGGTGAATCTCGTATTTTATCCTTGGACGTAATTAGACATGTATATGTTTCTATGATAGAAATAGCAAGAGACTAGAAGACACAAATGCATGATATCTCACATGGGAAATGAGACAGGTTGTCCAAGCAGAAAATACCCTGGTATAGTAGGTTTCTCAGACATAATCAGTCATGTAGGTTGTCTGAGTGCAAATATGATCCCTAGCGTGATACATAATTTACTCAGACGTAATCAGTCCTTATACAGGTTATCTGAATGTAAATATGAGCCCTGGCGTGGTACGCAGGTTATTTGGATGTAATAAGTCCTAAGAGAATTTATTCTAATGTAAATATGAGTCTTGGTGTTGTACGCAGGTTATTCAGATGTAATAAGTCCTTTGGGTTTTCTTTGTGTAAATAGTATCCCTGGCGTGGTATGCAGGTTACTCGGATGTAATAAGCCATGAATATTGTCTAAACAGAAAATATCCTGGAAGCAGGTTGTTCACATATAATAAGTCGTTGAGGTTGACCTAGAACGTAAAAGACCTGGTGTAGCAGGTTTTTCAGTCACAATCAGTCTTTACATATATATATATATATGTGTGTGTGTGTGTGTTACCATTTGGATATAATAAGGTCACAAGGAACTTGAGGTGCACTTGGGAAGTTCTCGTATGCTGGTAAAATGTAGGTTGACCATGGAGAGACGTAATGCACTTGGTGTGCTCGTGAGAGGTTCTCACGTAGTGGTAGATGCATGATTGACTTGGTGAAATATTGACATGTTCCTATGTTGATATAACGTAGGTGGTATGCATCTGAGGTCAGCGTTGTGTGTTTTGTCTTGTTGTGTGCAGGACAAAAGAGATGATCTAGATACAATGAGAAGAAGGTAGGAAATGTAGGTTATTGCAATGGTAATGTAAAGAAGGTCCTGGACTATACCTACGCGATTGATGTTGATGTATTTGTAACTTTGGAATGTATTCACTTGTATATTTTATATATTGTATTTATTTGTACCCCTATGTTCCTATCAGGAGAATCATTAATTTAATCAAGTCATGTAAAGTCATAGAGGTTAACCCTCCTTTGTAAGTTAGGAAAAAGTCCCCACGGTTGAGGGGTACTAGGGTTATTAGACTCTCCTAGTGAGGTCGACCCTGGTAAGTAATTGTCAAGTGTAAAACTAGTATAAATAGAGAGTGAGACTCTCTATTTGAAACACACACTCACTCAACTGTAGCGCATGAGTGAGAGAGAGAACAGCTATCGAAGATCATCTTTGTGTTTTTGGGTTTTACTTTTGCTATTGGTGCTCATTCTATATATGAGGAACTTACGCGGTTTTTTCATTCATGGTTTCCCAAAGGAAAAGTCTTTGTGTCTCTTGTATCTTGTGATTATTGTTGTGCATGTTATTCTCTCAGATAATATCCTAGATCATATTGATTAAATGATAAAATTCTAACATGGTATCAGAGCTAACTTGAGAAGAAGACACTATGCAACTGCAGAAGCTAGGGCTTCTTAATTTTTGGGTCTCTCTCCACATATCATCAGAAAAATGAGGCTAGGATAACTCTCCATTGAAGGGTGCATCTTTCTATCAAAGCAGAATTTGATTCCGGGCATTTTCAGTTTTTGACCTATCACTATTGCGGGAAATTAGGGCTTTTCACAGAAGAGGAATTTTTTTTTAGCCCAGCATAGGATTTCTCTTCTCTTCAAAATCAAAATTTAGAGACCAAGATTGAAATTTTTGGTTGGGTAAAACTCCGGATTAGTCAAACCTTAATTTGACCCCAGACCAAAAAACCCTAAAAGACTAAAACTAGTCATTTTGGTGCATTCACTATATATCTAGATTGGTGAAGGCTCATGAGCCAAAAATTTTACAGGATAAATATAAATTCTTGATGTACCTTGTATAAAATTTTCAGCCTCATATTCACTATATTATACAAGATATGATTCCTCCAAATCAGGGTTCCATCCTCTCCGAGGATTCATCCCTAAACAGGACACCTACAAAAAATTACTATATCTCAAGCTATGAAGGTCCAAATTAAATTTCACAAGATGTGCCAAATAGGAAATAGAATGTAGGTTCTATGGTAAAAGTTTTAGAACCCGAAGGTGAAACAGTGACATGTGGTTGTCTGTAAACGTTCGCTATGTTGAACAGTCCTGAAATAAGTCACCTTGGGAAAGCTCTCATAAGTTCCAATTGGTGAAACCAATTCTGCTAAAACATGCAGTGTTGGAAAGAGAACACAAGAGGCTACCTCAGTACGAAGTTTCAGGCACATAGGAGTAGTACTTTCGGATATATTGCAGAAACAATATCAGGAAATTATGTAGAAGAAATTGAAGAAAACAAGGGCATCAGATATTTTGTAGTTATGTTCATAGTTTTGGGAAAATGAGTATGTTGCTCAGCTCTCCTTCAAGAGGCACATATTTCTATCCAATCATATCTAAAAGATTCCAATTTTTTAAAATTAGGGTTTCTGTGACAAACCCTAGATCAACCAGATCTAGAACCAGGACGGACACCTCAAATCAATAAGATCTAATCTTTTGTTATTTACATTTGAGGTTCTCATTTCAAAATGACATATCACACCAACTTGATGACAAACTTGGTGAATCTAACAACTTCCAAGTATGTAAGTATCGGACCTCCATCATCCTTGAAGAAATTGACTTGGATCAGTACTTCAGTAAGAAATTTCTAGGAGCCAGAGGGAGATGAGGCTAAGGCTAGAGCCAACAGAATCATTGTAGATTCTATGAAAGATCATCTCATCCCTCATGTGTCATCCTTGAAGACACCAAAAGTAAATGTTCGATGCTATGACAAAGAAATCAAAGAAGAATAAGATATTGTTATAACCACCTTGAATGGCCTCCCAGGATCATGGGATTCATTCATTCAACGAATGTGTGCCAGAAGGAAGTGATTACCTTCAGCGGACTCTGGGAAGAGTGCACATAAGAAGAAGCTCAAATCATAATAATAGAAGAGAAGATGGGAGCAACTGAAGCTCAAGTGCTCACGATTCAAAGAAGATCCCTCAAGCAATGAGGAATATGAAGAACTCAATTCTTGAAGAACCTATTATCCATCTTATCATTTGGATAAGAAATGATGTTGTTATGAATGAAGAAGATGATGAAGCTGAAGTATCAAGGAGTCTACCCATGAAACAAATAAAGATAATTATTCAACTGTCATTTCATGATATTATTTGTTTATGCATTTGTTTATATTCAGTTGAGGTGTTATGCATGATAGAATGTCTGCATTAATGATAGTATACTACTTATATGCATGTGATGGGTAAGTATCCCATGGTGATATACAACTCTCCATTTCTACTTATCTAGAATGAAATCTCTTTGCTGACATATTGGATTAGTGCACAATCTCAATGATGTCATAGTAGAGTTGGAAGGCACTTAGAAAGTTTCCGTGAGATATGGATGAATGTTGTATTGGCTAAACTAGTTGCATGATTATATCATTATGCATAAGAATTTGCCATTATGAATATAACTTATGAAATGTTTCTAACCATACGACTGGTGCATTTGACTTGTAGGAAAGATCGTGTACAATCTCCTACAAGAAAAGAAGGATGGGACTTGTTCTAAAGAACAAGTGATGACAGTTCGAGAAATAATCCAAGAATAATATGACGATACTTTCAAAGAAAGAAGAGGTCTCAGACACATTGCAATTATGTGACACTGTTGAGAGACATAATTGATGCATAACCTTCCAGCTATGAAGAAATAGCCAAGAAGAAAGGGAAGGAGTGCACCAGTTCGAGAAGAATGATGTCTAGGATGCGGTATTGAGACCTGAAGGGAAGTCCGTAGTATCTTCCATATGGATCTACAAGATCCATCATGCAGTATATGGAAACATCGTGGGATACAAGGTAAGATTCATAGCATGAGGCTTCTCACATAAAGAAGGCATAGACTAAGAAGAGACATTTGCAGCCACTAGTAGTTGAGACACATGATAGGAAGACTAATGTGTGAAAATTAAAGAAGGACTTGTACGAGATCAGAAGGAACCCATGGGATAACACATACATGAGGAGCTTGAAGATCACCTAGAGTGATGAAGATCTTAACCTTTGCTACAAGGTTGAAGATGAAATCCTATAGAGGATGACAAGCTCACATATGGGTGCGAGAAGAACTTTTGAAAAGGTTCAAGATAGAGGATCTTGGTATCCAAATTCCCTAGATAGATATATAGAATATTAGTAGCAGAGGAAGCTACTTGTCACTCCAGTACAGAATGTTTCAATGCATAGAGTACGAAAGGAAGAGGGAGAATTATTCTTCGCTTCAGAGGGAGTGACTGCAAAATATTATGAGGTTCAACATGGTAGGATAGGATGGATAGATTACTGATGGATCTAGGATTTACTGAGAGTAAAGCAGACCCAACCTTTGCTCCAAGTTTGAAGGCAGAAGACCAGTGATGCTCCTGTTATATGTCGATGACCTGTTCCTGACAAAAAAAAAGGAACTCCTTAAAGTTGCAAGAAAGAGACTTGCTATCAAGTTCAAGATGAAGGACTTGGGTATGATGCGCTATTTTCTAGTCATGGAGGTGTGGCATAAATTGGATGGGATATCCCTTGGACAAGGGAAGTATGTAGTGGAGATCCTGAAGAGGTTTGGGATGATGAACTACAAGGCCATGGCCACACCTATTGCATTGAACCTGAATCTATTGAGTGATGCTTCATCAAAGTTGATTGATGCCACGATGTATCGTTAGATGATTGGGTCATTGATGTACCTAATGAATATGAGACCATTTTATTTGTTGTGAACACATTGAGCTAGCTCCTGACATATCCGAGACATGATCACTTGATTGTTGTAAAGCATATTCTGAGGTACCTAAAGGGTACAATTGACTATGGGCTCAAGTATGAGGTGAATTAGAAGATTAACTTGGAGGGTTATGTGGATTCAGATTGGACAATCAGTGCCATTGATAGGAAGAGCACTTTGGGGTGCTGCTTCAGTATGGTATCAAGTGTGATCTCTTGGTTTAGCAGGAAGCAGTCCTGCGTGGAATTGAGTATAGCCAAGGAAAAATACGTTTCCACTTGATTGACTACTTGGGAGAGAGGAGCAGTGAAGCTCCAATTTGTGATCTAGATCAAGATCTCTCGAAAGAGGGAGTTCTAGCATAGCCAATGAGACAGTTTGTCTAAGCATAAAATCCTGGCAAAGCTCGTAGGTTGCTCAGACGTAAAGGGTCATGTAGGTTGTCCTCGGATGTAATTAGTCCTGGCGAAGCTCGTAGGTTATCCTTGGATGTAATCAACACTAATGTGATTCTATGCTAGAAATGTCTAGAGTGAAGTTTGAGTACTTCAAAAGAGAAGCTTGGTGTTCTCCAAATTGAGGTTCCTTCCAAGAGGAAGTGATGATTATGAGACCCTTTCTAACATGGTGGTAGATGGGGCCTCCCATGGTTATATGTAAGTGCAGAGCCTTTCTGACATGATGGCAGGATTGGTTCCTCCCATGGTTAGATGTAAGTGTAGATATTTTCAAACATGGTGGCAGGATTGGTTCCTTCCATGGTCAGATGTAAGTGTAGTGCCTTTTTGACATGGTGGCAAGCTGGGCCTCCCATGGTCGGATGTAAGTGTTGAGCCTTTCTGAAATGGTAGCAGGTTGGGCCTCCCATGGTTAGATGTAAGAGCTGTGCCTTTTTTACATGGTGGTAGGCTAGGCCGCCCATGGTCGGATATAAGTGCTGAGACCTACAACCAGCATGAAAAAGGGTTGGCTCTATAGTGGAAATCCTTGTAGAGGAAAGGTACTGCATCCATCATGAAAAGGGGTTGGCTATGTAGTGGAAATCCTTGCAGAGGTAAGGTACTGCATCCAGCATGAAAAAAGGCTGGCTCTATAGTGGAAATCCTTGCAGAGGCAAGGTACTACATCTAACATGAAAAAGGGTTGTCTCTGTAGTGGAAATCCTTGTAGAGGCAAGGTACTGCATCCAGCATGAAAAATGGTTGGCTCTATAGTGGAAATCCTTACAGAGGTAGGGTACTACATCTAGTATGAAAAAGGGCTAGCTCTATAGTGGAATCCTTGCAGAGGCAAGGTGTTGCATCTAGCATGAAAAATGGTTGGCTCTATAGGGGAAATCCTTGCAGAGGCAAGGTGTTGCATCTAGCATGAAAAAGGGTTGGCTCTGTAGGGGATGTCCTTGCAATGGCAAGGCATTACATCCAGCATGAAAAAGGGTTGGCTCTGTTAATGAAGACCTACATGGAGGCTAGGCCTACAACCAGCATGATAAAGGGTTGGATCTATAGAACTTCCTATGACGAGAAGAATTGAGAGATAACACCATTTGCTCGAGATAGCGGGAGTAGTGATGATGATGATGATCCAGTGATGATCCAGCTTTGATGATGATCCAGTGATGATCCATCTTTGATGAATGATCCAGTGATGAAGACTTGTGTTGATGAATTGTGTCAAGAGAATACCTTCCTAGTTAAGAGGGAGTGTTGATGTATTTGTAACTTCAAAATATATTCACTTGTATATTTTATATATTGTATTTCTTTGTACCTCAATGTTCCTATCGGGAGAATAATTAATGTAATCAAGTCATGTAAAGTCATAGAGGTTAACCCTCCTTTGTAAGTCAGGGAAAAATTCCCCATAGTTGAGGGTACTAGGGTTATTAGACTGTCCTAGTGAGGTTGGCCCTGGTAAGTAATTATCAAGTGGAAAACTAGTATAAATAGAGAGTGAGACTCTATATTTTAAACACACACTCACTCAACTGTAGCGCATGAGTGAGAGAAGAGGAGCTCACACAAGTGAGAGAGAGAACAATTGTCAGATATCATCTTTGTGTTTTTGGGTTTTACTTTTGCTATTGGTGATCATTCTATCTATGAGGAAGTTGTTGGGTTTTCTCCTTTATGGTTTCCCTGAGGAAAACTATTTGTGTCTCTTATCTCTTGTGATTATTGCTGTGCATTTTATTCTCTCAGATAAGATCCTAGATCATATTGATTAAATGATACAAATATAACAATGGATTTCTCGAATATGTGATGAAGACCTGGATGAGAACTAAGCCTACATCCAACATGAAAAAGGGTTGGCTCTATAAAAACTTCCTATGAGGGATAGATGCGATGGATTGGACAAGATGAAAAAATGGAAGTAGTGACAATGAAGACTCAATGATGATGACCAGATGTGTTGATGACTGTGGCGAGAGAATACCTTCCTAGTTAAGAGGGAGTGTTGATATAATTGTATGTTTGGAAGATATTTTGATGTATATTACTATTTTATATTGTTTTACCCCCATCGGATATGTTTTTCCCTCCTTTTGGGATGCCATCATTATGTATTGTCATTGAGGTGAACCCTCTGTTGTAAGTCGAGGAAATAGTCCCCAGGTTAAATAACGGAAAATTTACTTTGTGTATTCCTATGTAGGTCACCCCCAAAGGTTACCTAGATGACCTAATTAGTTGAGTTAATTACTCAATAGAAGAATATAAATAGGGAGGTGCCCTCCTCATTTTCCAGACACTCATTCACTCTCTCATGTGTGCCTTAGGAGAGAGGAAAATGAGGAGGAAGAGAGAGAGTTACAGAAGACATATTGTTCTTGGGTCATTCCATCTAGTGATATTGTCTTTGTGACGAAGCTATTCTAAGGAATTTTGTGGGGTTTTCTCCTTTATGGTTTCCCCGATGAAAATATTTGTGTCTTGTGTATCTTGTGTATCTTTGATGTATTATTGTACTTATTATTCTTTCAGATAAATATCCTAAGTAAATTAACTTGGAAAAACTAACATTCATCAACTGCATGAAGGTATTAGGTGAAATGGACAACCCAAATGGCATCACCATCCATTCATATAGTCCATCCCTAGTCTTGAAGGCAGTTTTCCATTCATCTCCTTTGTGAATTCGGATACGGTGGTATCCACTTCGAAAATCAAGTTTACTGAAATATTTAGCTCCGTATAGTACATCCATCATGTCATCCAAGCACGGTATATGAAATCAATATTTAATGGTAATTTTATTGATTGATCTGCTATCTATGCACATCCTCCATGTATCTTTTTTGGAGTCAATAATGATGGTACAACACAAGGACTCATGCTTTCTCTTACCACACCTTTCTTTAAAAGCTATGGTACTTGTCGGTTGAGTTATGCATGTTGTGTAGGACTCATTCTATAAGTTGCTTGATTAGGTAAGGATGATCCCTGGATCATATCAATGTGATGTTGAATATCATTCGTTGGTGGAAGGCCATCAAGAAGATCATTAAGGATAACATCAACATATTCTTCTAGTAATTTGGCCACTTTAGTAGGTATCGGTATGTCTTCCTCGGCTCCTTTTTGCACTATTAATGCATAGAAAAATCTTGTTGCCTTCATTTGTTTAAAAATCTATTTTACTGGCATCGTATTCTTAGTTTTCCCTTCATATTTATGGGGCAATAAGACGACTTTTGTTCCATCCTTCCAAAATTTGTAGGTATTCTTTCCTCCATCATGTATGACTTTCTTGTCAAATTTCCAAGGCATCCCCAATAACATATGGCATGCATCCATCGGAATGGCATCACACCATACTTCATATTTATAAGTCTTATTGATGGAAAACTTAATCAAACATATTTTATTAATGGTGACTTCATTCCCTTTTTTGAACCATGTAATTCAGTAAGGATAGGAATGTGTTTCATAGCATAATTTCAACTTATATACCATCTCTTTGGAAACCATATCCTCACAACTACCACTATCAACAATAACTTGACATACCTTTCTCCTAGAAGTGCACCTAGTTCAAAAAATATTTGTCTAAAGCCACAAATCTTCATTGTTGCTACTATGTCTTTGCTCATTCTCGGGGATCACCGTTGACCTTCGTATCATGATATTTTCCCTCATATCAAGTGGTATTTAAGATTCAAAACCTTCTTCTTCATTCTCAGCTTGGGTGTAGTTTAAACTATGTTGTTGTCCTTGCTTCAGCTCTTACCTGTTGTAATTTTAGCATTAAAATGCTTGATGACCCTCTACACCACACCTAAAACACCAATAAGGTCTTCCTCTTCCACAATCGTAGCCTGTACCCCTCTGAAATCCTCTTCCTCGTGGTTGATTCAGGTTACCTTGTCTAGTATCTTCTGTTTTTTTAGCTCCTTGGGATGATTCACCTCTTCCATAATTAAAAGCACCTCATGAGGAAGACAATGTGCCCATCCTTGCTCCTCTATTCCTTTGAGAAAATTGTCAGTTTTTTTTCCTTGGCCTTTAATGCTAATTGATATGCTCCTTCCACATTGTGAACCTTATACATGATCAATTCATCTTGAATAGAAAATTTCAAACAATTCACATACCTTACAGCTAGTTTCTCATTATTTTCCTGGTGATCCACACGAATGGACAACTGATAAAACTCGTGTGAATTCCTCCATGGTAGACATGTTTTGCTTCAAGTTCTAAGGTTTACAAAAAAGGGTTTGTGCATATTCCTACAACAAAAAACAAATCTTGCAACTTTTTTTCCATTTTATTCCAGGTCTTTATTTTGGCTTTTCCTTTTTTTGTTTTTACTTTTTACACAAGATCCTTCCAGGTCATGGTGTGACCCTTCAACTTTGTGCATGCAAATTTCATCTTATTTTCTTCTATTATAGGCTTCCATTCAAAAATAAATTCCATGGATTTCAACCAATCTATTAACTCCTCTGGCTTAAGACTCCATGCATAGTCTGAAACTCCCATTTTGATTCCATAATTTCTCCCTTCTAGAGCCCTAAGTGTACTTTCTTCAAAAGTTATGTGCTCTACTTCTTCTTCTTCATGTTCTGTATGTTGATATACACCTCCTTGGTTTGTCTCCTCATCAGATGCTTCTCTTTGTATTATCCTTTGATTAGCCAACATGTATGTAAGATTTTCTACTTGCCTTTGGAGGTTTTGCATATCTCTACACATCTGAGCAAGACATGCTCTTCCTCTTCCTCTCTCAGTCATCTTCCTGCTCTAATGCCAGATGATGTGGCCAATAAGATTTGATTCGGTTCACAATATCTAAAAACATGCAAACACATGAGAGTGCAAAAAATAACTATATTTTTATTCATTCTCTGTCCTAACTATTACAATGAAGGTCCAACCCTTTATAACTACAATATGAGATTTTCAAAATCTGAGATTTTTGAAAATTGCTAATTTTAGAAAATTCTTGCATGGCTATGAAACTGAACACCAACTATAAGCTAACTAGAGCGATACTAGTTGTCAAATTGATTTTATAATTAGGTGTATAAACTGAGAGATGACAGTTAATTACAAATTAAAAAAACACACACACACACACAAAACACTAAAACCTCAATTTGAGGCCTTATATGAAGGAATTTGGCCTCAGAAAAGTGTCAGAAACAACTATGAACAGAAGGATCAAATTAACCACCGCATTGAACACTTCTAAATGTGAATTCTTATTAAATTTGAGCCCAAACAAATAACCGAGTCAAATTTATGACCCCCAAAAATCCCTGCATTTTTTTTCAGCCTTTAGAAATCACTACATCAGAAAGCCTCAAAGCCAATAGGGAAATAGAGATATTGATGCATGTTGGTGAAAACCAAGTAGAAAACTATGAGCTCAAAATGCATGTGTTAGAAGAGACATTAAATTTTAATTCCACATATGATTTGTGTCGACAATATGGACGTGCCATAGGCCTACCATTTATGGATCATATATGGTATCAAAATAGTGGAATTTATGACCTTGAATAAGTTGCCAACACTTTCAGGAGAAATCCAAATCTGCTATGGCTTAAGCATTGAAAAGAGAAATCTTGGAAGATCTGAGGGTTATTAATATGTGTATTCAATAGGAAAATCAACACTTGAAGGATAAAATACAAAGGTTTTATAGGAGGGTTGTATATTTCAAAAAGGACATTGAGACGGTTTACAAATAGTTGGATATTTTAAAGAAACCATTAGTTAAACACTAGGACTCTCTCGCCACTATTATGGTGGAGTGGGATAAGAGAAAAGTTTGATTCTTGCAATTGGGAGAGTAATTTATCTAGATGATTGGAAATAATTGAGGATCACTCAAATGATAACTCAATTGTACTAAAAATTCAATGAAAGAGGAGGGATTGGCTAAGCTACATGTAGTTGTCCAAGAGACCAAGGAAGTGTCAGCACCTTCCATTGCTACTGCAGAATCTAGCATGGTCATGGTTGAGGGAAGCATGGCAAGTTCACCATCCAAGGATCTTTCTCAATCTATTTTGAATGAGAATTTTGGTTTTTTTGAAAAACATATTAAAGGCACAAGTTCCAAGTTAAGGAGAAAAATGGGTTACAATGGCCAAAGGATATGCATGAGAAGCTAAGGGAGTGTAAAACCCATTGTGGTTGAACATAGGGTCAAGCATGAAGGTTTGGGTTTCATAGGAAAAGATGTAGTGAGTGAATGCAACTCATCTTTTAAATTTTGGCTTAAACTAAGCCCAACAAAATTACCTTTGTTAAGGAAAAAGGGACAAAAAAACCATTTCAGTTAAAGAAAATACAATAGAAAAAGGAATTGACAATAGACCATTAGTTCAACGTGATCATAAAATGTTGAATGAGAAAAACTAGCGTATGTTTCCACCAACCAAAATTGCACCAAAATTTGGAGAACAAGGCAAATAAATTGTCAAGCACAAGATCAAACTAAACATGTATGAAAAAACACCTATTGTTTGTTTCTTCTATAAGAGGAAAGGCCATAAGGTTGGCACATGCTCCTTTTTTGGTATGAGAAGTCACCAAGTGACCACTTGCTGGAAGAAACAAGCCATTATTGAAAGGAAGAACATGAACTAGAAGAGAACTCTAATAAACCCATTAACTTATGATATTTTTGCTAACATTTCAAGTTAATTACACTTTCAAAATCCTAGTGTTGGAGGACTCATCTAGAAATTCATCCTATGGACCGCACATCCAATAGAGAAATTTGGGAAGTTAAGGTTAAGGTTGGAATTAGATTTTTGCAATTGCAAACCAAGGAGCATTAGTTTCTCAAGAAAATATGAAATGGAACACATTTCTTGAATCCTAATGGAATTCTACAAGGCTGTAATGAATAGAGAGTGTTGGGTTAATCTTGACTCAATCATAGAGAAAGTTAACAAACTTTGGTTAATGTTGTTATGGCCCCATGGTATTAGGAGAACCACCCATGACATTCTTTTGTTCAAAGCCTATAAAGATGTTGGTCATACGCCATTGTATGTGTGTGTTTAAAACTCATTGATTATCAAGGTTGTACCTATGATGGTAGAGCCACGCTCGACTTGTCTTGGATGGATTTGGCCAAGGGGAATAATGAAGATCTTTGGTTGGTTTTTCCTTGTTAAGGATTTCTAGGATAAATCATGGTGTCTATCATGTTCATGATGTTATGGTTTTATTTATTGTTGTATATTTCTAGTATGCATAAATAATGTTTGTTGCATTCTGGAACCAACATTTGGTATCAGATCTTGGTAGACACTCACTCTCCAACAAGAGTAGTATGATCATGTATTGGTTACCTATATCTACAGGGTAGAATGTAGATTAGTTCATTGTTATGTGAAATCGGTTGAAGAAATTTTTTCAGTTGCCTAGATTTGCATGGCGGAATGTGAATTGGTGTGATGAGTCAGCCTGAGAAGCAACAAAAGTGCTAGATCTAAGGTTTGCTAAAGAAACATGGAGTGCGTGTATATGAATATGTTTCCCACTAGCACATTGGAGCATGTATGTTTCTAAGTATTCTCATTTTTTAGGATAGTTTCATATCTCAGAATAAATAATTTTTTTGAGCAAAGGGGGTGGAAGCCCCAAACAAAAATTTGTTGGTTCACTTTTTTGTTTGTGTTGTGTTTCTAACCATTGAAATATGGCATGAAGAAAGAGATTGGAATAAGTGAACCATGGTATGCATGATCCGGTTTGAGAATGATTAGGATGCTTCAGAAGGTTCAAATATAAAGGGAGAGATTTGTGGTTGAAGTGGTCAAAGTCTACAAGAGTTGTGGATGGTCAACTTGGTGCAATCGATGGCATGGTCAAAGTCATGATACATCGTAGTTAAAGTAAACATATCAAATAGATGAGGGTGATCAATTGAGCTTGACGGATGACAAACGAAAAGTGATCGACCAGTTAGTCGATAGGATCGAATAGTTAACTAAGCATATGATCGACTAGATTGACTAAGTATTGTGGATCGACCAAGGTTAATAGATGATTCTATAATGAAACAGTTGAGGTCAATATCGACTGACTCATAGAAGTTTGACTGGGTTGACAATATCGGGTTGACTAAGTAGTCAGGATTAATATTGACTGGGTAGTCGACTGATCAACTAATCAACTACACAACAGAGTTGTTTTCCTTCAGAGGGACGCATGTGAGGGTTATAATTTATTGGAAATGGTTATGATTCCTCATGCAGATGTAAACATGATTGAGGAGGACGTGCTAGCAACGACCAAGGAAATAATTGGATCAGTATGAACATAGATTAAATGAAGCATATGGTGTATTTTATAGTCAACTGTGCATAGACAAATCAACTAGAGTATATGGTGGAGTCTATAGTCAACTGTGCTAAGAGAATTACTAGAGAAGATGGTGGAGTCTGTAGTCTATTGCACATACAAGTCAACTAGGTAGTCAATTGAGCAGCATAATTTGAGTACTTGGTTCAAGAATGCTTGGTTATTATTGTATGAGTAGGTAGATCGTCAATTAGATATTTTGTAAGGCATGCATACCCTTGTTAACTCACCAATAAAGTCCATATGTATAAGGGGGAGGAGTGTTTCGTTCCCAGATACCCAATTAGAATTTTGAAGGGGGAAGGGATGAAGGTGTCATTCCCAAGTCAAGTTTAAAGGGGGGAATGTTAGATTAATCTTGACTCGGTCATAGAGTAAGTTAACCGACTTTGGTTATTGTTGTTATGGATCCATGGTATTGGGAGAACCACCCATGGTATTCTTATGGTTGAAGCCTATAAATAGGTTGATCATACTCCATTGTATATGCGTGTCTAGAACTCATTATTGGTCAATGGTGTACCCATGGAGGTAGAGCCATGCTCGACCTGCCTTGGTCGAATTTGGCAAAGGGGCATAATGAATATCTTCTACTGGTTTTTCCCTATTAAGGATTTCTAAGATAAATCATGGTGTCTATCATGTGCAAGATGTTATGGTTTGTTTTTTTTGTTCTATATTTTTGTTGTGCACAAATAATGTCTGTTGCATTCTAGAACCGGCAGAGAATGCACTAGGAATGATAACAATGTGTTGCACCTTAGAGTTGAATCTTTTAGGGATCAAGAGCTTATGGAGAGGTGTGATCTGGAATGGATCTAAAATAACTACTCCAAACTTTGTAAAAAATGAAATTCTTATTTAATTTTGAAGTCAATGGTTCAACCTGAAGGAAAAAGGACAAACTCTACATGAAGTTGAAATGTATTACTTGATGGTTGGTAGTATAAAGAAACATTATAATAAGAATGCTTGCTTGACGTGACATCAAAAAATGAAGCTCGAATAAAAGAATGGGCATTTGCAGAAGGATGGACTTAGATAGAAGAAGTATGCTCAAAGATGGAAGGATGAAGGGAATTTTGAGCCTATACACTATGAACAAACACTGTCTCTGAGCTAAAAAATATGCAAAAATATCATTCGTGAGTAAGATTACGAAAAAATATTTGATTCATTGTATAACCCTAGTTTGTAAAAGTTTCTTAAGCACAAAAATGAACCACATTTGTTGGTTTTGCTTTTTGGGTTCCCGAGGTAATCTGTATTGTTGTATGTGGTTAATCATTGTGTGATTGAGTTCTCCTATTGTTTTCCCTATTGTTGAATTCATTAGCTATGAGCATCCATATGTAAATATGAAAATGTATATATTTCCTTAAATGTGTTATGGAAGGAAGGTGCATTAATATTGACATTGGGTTGAATCTTATGAACATATCCAAAGGCCATAATGTTGCAATATGTAATGCTGGTATGGTGTTAACCTACAATCATCCATCTTTGCAACCTATAAAGTATATTGTATGTACATGTATTTTTTAATTGGGTGTGCTAGTTATACATACAATATTGGGTTTGACATTTACATTGTAGAGGGTTATATTTATTTTGTATTAAAGAAAATGTATGTTGCACTTGAATATGTTTTTAGGCATTATCGTTGGAACCATAACCAAGCAAACTATGCCTCAAAAATAGTGTATAAAAAAAGATATGCATGCAATTTGGTGAATAGAAAGTAGAGAATATTGATCTCAATGTGCTTGTGTTTACAGAGACATTAAATTTTAATTCCACAAAAGATTCACATTGGTGAGATGGAAAAAACCATAGGCATATTTTTTATGGATCAACATACCAAACACACTTCTCCATGTGATGGCCACACACCAATCACAGGCCTCTATGTAGAGAGAACACACATCAACACACGACAAGTGTTCAACTCATTATTTAATTCCAAATAGCTCATTGATGATTAATCACTATTCAACTCTAGTTTATAAATAAAAATGCTAAAAATATAAAATCCCTAAAAGTAGGAAATGATAGAAACAGATGATTACTTGATATTTGTTATGGTAATCTTTACTCAATTATAGAGTGATTAAATATTACCTTGATTTAGTCAATAATGGGTTTATCAATGGTGGTTTATGAGATCATTTTATTGGGAAACCCATGGTATTTTCCCATGGTATTAACATGTGATGAAACCTATTTAAAGGATTAAGTAACTCTATTTCCATATCCCTGTGTGTTGTCGACATTGGTTGGATTGGCCATTCCTTCGATAGATTGGTGAAGGATAATTGAATATATGTTTGGTTGTTGGTTTTTCTGTAAAAGGATTTCAAGGTAAAAAAAAATATTCTTTATCTTATGGTGTGTTTGCTTCATATTTATTTTATTTCTCTTGTCATGCTCATATATTTAACATTTGGTATTAGATCTAGGAAGACCTAGAATTTGTGGAAAGGGTGGTTTGATGCTCAGATCCATGGAAACTATTACAAAATACTAGGTAGCGGCTGGTAGAAAGGCATCTCAAGGACCAACGTGGAGATTTGGTGGAATTTTGTGAAAGATTCATAAATAAACGGCACAAAAAAAATGCATTGCAAAGATAGAAAGTGGAGCATTGAACGAAGCACACATAATATAAAGGATAAAGAAGAAATTGGTTCATTGTATTGTAATCATTTTTTATGGATTTGGATGTAAGCACAATGTAAATGGGCATATAACTGTAATACCTATTTAGGCATGCATACCCCTGGTTTATTGATTCAATAATGTAAGGTCTAGATGTATACTTAGGTGTTAGGGGAATGCATGTTGTATTCTTTGATACTCGATTAAAAATTTTGAGGGGCATTGGTCCTTATCTCAAATCAAGTTTAAAGGGGGGAATGTTAGTTTAATCTTGAGTCGGATATAGAGTGATCAAATATAACCTCTATTCGACCAATAATGGGTTTACCACTAGTGCTTTATGGGTCCATGGTATTGGGTAACCCATGGTATTAACATGCGATTGAGCCTATTTAAATAATTGAGTAACTTTATTGTAATATGCCTATGTGTGTTTAGTGTCGAATGGATTGGCCATGCCTTGGCTAGGTTGGTAAGGATAATTGAATATATATTTGGTTCCAGTAAAAGGGTTTCCAGGGAAAAAAAATATTCTTCATATTATGGTGTGTTTGCTTCATATTTATTTTATTTATATTTCCATGATCATAGATTTAACAAGAACAAAGTTAGAGAAACATAGACACTAATACCCCCTCACTGCAAGAAATGTGTTCACCAAACCAAGCTTCTTTCTTAACATTTTGAATTTCCCCTTTGATAACGATTTGATGAATATGTAGGAATGTAATTCAAGATCAGTACCTCTTTTCTTATCTTTCTCTCAAAAAATTATATTAGATATCTATGTGCTTGGAGTGATCATGAAAAAGTAGATTCTGAGAGAGTTGATGCAAAAACGATTATCACGATGAATAAAAATGGGTTCCAACTTCTTATTAGTCAAGTTTTCAACCAAGTTGTGAAGCCAAATATATTCATAACTAGTTGATGACGTTGTTATATACTTTTCAATGGGGAATTGAGTGCAATTGCCCCTTGCTTCTTAGTGAACCAATAAATCATTCTTGTTCCCAAATTGAAACAATAAAACAATAGCCAAAAGTGTTGTTTTGTGTGCCTAGCTATCTTGTGCAATATAAACCAACAAATCCATGTATTAACAACTCACCATATATTGCATATTCCAAGCCATTGTGAATCATTCCCTTCATGTATATGGGCACATGCATACTATATTTCCAATATGATTAGCGAGGTTCAACCATGAATTTAGTTAGAGTATCTATTGCATAGAATTTATCTATACCAATATTCATAGGATACATAAAACACATTCTCAATTCCATGTATAGAGTAGGATCAACCAAATCAAGATCCTTGTCACAAGTTAACTTCATATTTGATCCGTATGAGTAGACATGGGTTTTATGTCTAACATTTAAAATCTCTACAATGTGCATCCCTTGTCTAAGGAAGACTTCATCTTCAATCTTCTAAACATCTAGTCCCCAAAAAGAGTGCATCAAACCAATGTGGTTTATGCCAAACTCACTACCCAACTTATTATTATACCATAAAATGCATTGACAAGAGCTCCTTGTAATGATAAGGTCGTCAACATACAAGGAAAACTCAAGTATATCATATTTATCAAATATAAAATAAATATTAGAGCCTTAACAAGTCTTAGAAAATCTCAACTTTAGTAAATACTCATTATACATGGAATACCTTGCTTGTGGTGCATAAAGTTTAGAGCATAAATATATTTTTTCAACCTACAAACATGGGTCTCTTTCTCATGGATCTCAAAACATATTCTTTGATTTATGTGTACCTTGTCCTTAATCATTTCATTCAAGAATTTTGTATTTACATAGTTTTTTTATAAATAGCAACAAAGGAAAGATGTTAAAGGAATGGTGGTTCTCGTAGAGGTACACCTGGGAACTAGAACAAAAGTCTCATCATAGTCAATTCCCTCTTTTTAAGAGAAACATTTGGAAACAAACTTGGCCTTGTACCTTTTTAATGCTCCCATTCACTACATTTTGATCGTGTACATCCATTTATCAATAACTAATATACTATTATGTCTTGGAATTATCTCTCAAACATCATTCTTGACAATTGAGTTGTACTCCTTTGATGGCATCAAACCATGTGTATGTTGTAGAGGCCTCTTCGACAATGGAAGACTTTGTCTCAATAATGGAAGTCATTAATAAAACATAAGTAGGAAATTTATTTTGTGGATGGCTCACCCCAAATATAGATTTAGGCACTCCAACTTGCTTTTGTGCACCCTACATTGTCTAGGTAAACCATCTTGGGTTTATAGTTGAACTTGACTATATTGAGGCTTATTTTCCTTTGTTGGAATCTTGTTTTTGAATATGACTACTCTTTTAGTTTCATATTTGAATATGAAAGAGTAATATTTTTGCTTTCTTTAATCACTATCGGAGTCTCATGTAACCTTGAGGAATACCCATCCTCATCAAACTTCACATTCTTGCGTGCCACTATCTTCGATTGCACAAGATCATAATATTTGATACCGTTTGGAAGTTTCGGTGTACCCAACAAAGATGCTATTGATACTCTTGGGCTCAAACTTATTATGTTTTTAATCAAGAAGATGAATATAAATTAGAGAATCAAATACATGGCAATCAGATGTGTGTGGTGTATCACCAATGAGAGACTTTGTTGATGTTTTGTTCTTTAGAATATTCTATGGACATTAATTCAAGATGTAGTCAACAATGTTGCATGCTTTTGCTCAAAGACACTAGGAAAGTCCATGTCATGAATCATTAATTTGTTGGTATGTTCAACAACTCCAATTTGTTGTGGATTGTATGCCACCATAAAATCCCTCTTAATCCATACTTTTAAAAAAACATCAAACACTCTGTATGTGTACCCCCCTCCATTATCCAACTGAAGCATCTTGATCCTTTACCTTGTTTTATTTTCAAACAAATCTTGAATTCACTTAATTTCATAAATAATAATATATTTTGATCTCTTCTCACTAGATGTAAAAGCATGAAAAATTGATCTTAGATATATGCTCATTCTTCGTGATTATAGAACACGTTGCATGTAATAAAGAAGCAATTCTTAGATTAACTTATTTTTTCTAGCAAAAACAATTTTTTGTATATTATAAAGAGGTTGTGGTGAACCAAAGTAGCTGAAAGTTACAAAAGCACCCAAAAACAAATTATCTAGACTCTATCGAGTTGAGGGAACGAGATAGAGTCCTTCAATGAGCGACTGAATAAAACATAGCTATAAACTTGCTTATTTCAATTATTGTTATATTAGAAAACAAAATTTCCTACAAGTAATATACAAAAATGAAATGTGATCTATATTTAAGAGAAATAATCCTTGTTGTGGGATTCCCCAATTTGGGCATCCTCATGCTCCTATTTACCCTCAAGATGGAAGTAATCATGGTCAAGGATAGTAAGGCCTATGCTACACAATATCATCTTCTTTTATGTTCTCCTTTGTTGAGCCCTTTGAAAACATCTGTTGACATGTCACTAAGTGCATCCCTTTAGTAATATCCAAGAGAAAAATGTAGTGCTTATCCATCCTCTCCTTGAATTTGTATATTCTAGCATTTTTCTCCTGCATTTTGATTCCTTATTTAACCATTTTAGCCTCTTTGTGTTCCAATTGCTTGGTCATGCACTCAATTGCTTGTATCATACCATCAACATGTTCATGGATTCTCCATAGAGTTTTCTTGAGGTCAAATATATTTTCTATCCCATAATCTCCAAATCAAGAGAAACTAGCCATGTTGTGAGTGATGGGGGAAGAAGAGTCCCTTACATTAAGAGATACCCTTAGTAACTCAATTATCACCCAATATGGTTCCCAAACTACCTCTAAGGTGTGAAAGAATATAACCCAATCAAATGATAGATTTGTTTTCTCTAGACAACCGACTACATAAAAAAATTAATTCAACACACAAACTACCCCTTACCCAGAATATGCAGGTTTACATAGAGGATTTTCCTTTTATTCCAAACTAAACAAGTTTGAGACAAATATGCGGGGGAGAAGTGAGAAAACAAGCTTATAGTGAACCAAGAAATCAATGTGTGCCTATGGTTTATGTCTCTACGTGTTTCCATCCCAAGAATAAAGTTTATCCCACCTTCACAAACTAGCATGTGCAAATTAGGTTTAAAGCACTATACGAGATGGATCTTACCACAGGAGTGGGGATCGATTGCATAGGTGATCTGAGAGCTCCCTTGTGCAAGTGAAGTAAATAACTTAAAAATGGGTCTATGTACCTTAGTCCCTTTCATAACTTGTTTTATTCCATGGATTATGGCACCCAACTAATGCTCAAAGGATCTTGTTTCATGATAAGAAATCCTTTTTCCAAGTATGTGGCCTTGTTATCTATTTGATAAACTTTTCTATTATTACAATGAAAAATGTGGAAGATATTTTCCACTTCAAAAGAGGCCAAATTCCATATAATACTTTCAATTATTATGCTCAATCACACTCCTCCTTTCACGTTTCTTTTTCTAACCGTATTCAATATCATAAACAAATCCCCAAGGATCATTACTTAACTTGGTCCCATTGAACGATCAATATTCCCTGATATATATAAAGCATGTGCCTTTGCTCCATTGCTTGTCTCTCCTGGTACACATCATGAGTATTTAACCTTTTCATTTCCTCTAGGGTCATAGAGAATCCCCTGGTACTTGCAACCCTTAGGTTTCTCTTATATGCCCCATTAAAGAAAAGTTTGTAGCAATTATGAACCTTCATCCAATCCTAAAATTATGATTTGGTTAAGACCAAGAAACAGATTGAGGCAGATTGAGGCCGCTTACATGTTAATTTTTTCGGTTGAAAGGGGCTCTTACTTATTAATTTGAGGACCCAAGAGTGCACTTGAGAAGAGATATTTTCTTTTAAGAAGGATATGTCACTCTCTTTCAGTGAATCTGCCATTAAATCCTTGGCCTTTGAAGCTATACTGAGAGGATTTCAGAAAGAGGATTAAAATATTGTTTTGTTATGAGTGAGCCATATCTTCCAACATATGAATTTGGGATAAATTACCAAATTATACTCAACATAGGCTTACTATTCAAGTATCCTAGGAGGTTAGAGGACTATTTAGAGAAGATATTGAGCCAAGTGGAAGGGATAGTGATCATACATAGTTCACCAAGAGTCGTCTTCCATACTTTCCTTACGAAAACATAATTTTAAAAGAGGTGTTGAGAGGATTCTTCTAATTTAATACATCACAAGTATTCAACCTTTTCATTTCCTCTAGGGTCATACAGAACCCCCTGGATATTGCAAACCTTAGGTTTCTCTTAGGTGCCCCATTGAAGAAAAGTTTGTAGCAATGTTGAACCTTCATCCAATCCTAAAAAAAATTATATGGTTAAGACCAAGATACATCTCGAGGTAGATTGAGGCTTGTGTGGTATTATTTTCCATTAAAGGGGTGACTTTCTTATTAAGGTGAGGACCCAAGAGCATACTTGAGCACATAGATTATATTTTAAGAAGGAGATCTCACTCTCTTTGAGTGAATCCAACATTAGATCCTTAGCCTTTGAAGCTATGCTGAGAGGATTTCAGAAAGTGGAATATAATATCACTTTGTTATGAGTTAGCCATATATTCTAACAAAAGAATTTAAGAACAAAATCCCAAGTTATACTCAACCTAGTCTTAGTGTTCAAGTATCCTAGGTGCTTAGAGGTCTAGTTAGAGAAGAGATTGAACCAAGAGGAAGGGACAGTGATCATACACAATTCACCAAGAGTCGCCTTCCATACTTTCCTTACAAAATCACAATTTAAAAAGAGGTGTTGAGAGGTTTCTTATTATTTCATATATAATATGCATTGGGAGGGTCCTTGGATTTTTCTCCTCTTGACATATTTAGATATAAGGGTTATTCCATGGACTAGGACCCAACAAAAAAAATTGATCTTGGGGAGGTGGTCTAGGTTCCATATTTTCACACATTTTAGAGGGTTGAGGAAGCCCTTCATAAAGAAGTGTTATATAACCTTCCCTGATTGTATAATTTCCTTTCTTACCACATCCTTTAACATCCTTAGACCTTAATATGAGGGGATACAATCCTTACATCTTAGAGAAAAAGGTCAACCCTAAGAACTAAAGTTGTTATGGAAAATTAAACTATTTCCAAGACTATCATTGCCCCTTAGGATCCCATATTGACATATTACGTAGTTTTTTGAGACCTTGGATCAAAAAATGGTTTCCAAATCATTGAATTTTATTTTCAAATCCAAATGAACTGTAACCTCCCCATTCAAATAATTGCATAGCAGAACAATTCCATCAATCCTACTAGTTTCCTAGGTTGAATGGATACATTTGGAATTTTAATAAGGGAGCTAATAAATGATGTTCAGACATTAGAATGGAATAAATATTTAATAATGGAGCTAATTAAATAAATACAAGAGAAAATTGAAGTTACAATGGAGCATGGAGACACATGGAGATTATGGGGCCCACACAAGATAGAATTTATGTACCACATGGCATCCTCCTCTTGCAATTTCGAAACCATGGGAAGCCTAATGTTATTGGATGATTTATAAGGCTAATACACTTGGCCATATGCATCATAGGTCTAATTTGGAAGGAAATGTAACTTACATGGGAGAGGAAGAGTCAAATGGGAGCTGCTTGGACACTTGGGCTAGATTCCCTAACATCTATGACATCTATGACACCAATGATGAAGATTCTTTGACATTTATGACATATTGCAGACCTGAAAGCTGACATATGACTATTATGACATTTAATTTCTAAATATATAGCTTTAAATAAGGTGCTCATGTGATTTGGGGAAGCTCAATGGGTCCCTACTTGAATTGGGGGAAGAAGGAAGGCTAGGGAAGGGAGAACACATGGAAAATCTTGATCACACCACCTAATTCGAATTGGATTGAGTTTGTGGATGGATTGGTAACCTTATAATTATAAGGATGTTTATAAAATACAGGTATCAACCAAGAGAACGGATTTTTATAATTTGATAAATTTGCATTTGTGAAGAGAGAGAGCTAGTGGATGACTAGTTTCTTGCCTTAGCCAATTTCGATGGTGAAAGATTCCCATACAAGTTGGTGTTTGTAGAGGCCATTCAGGTATTTCATGCAGATTTAATGGAGTTTTTATTTTCAGGTTTAATCTGCAGGTAATTTCATGGTTTATTCTAGTGCATCACATTCTCTCAACCATTTCTAGTCTTTATTGCATATTCTTGCTCATGGAGGGATTGCGCTTTGGGTAAGATATTGTACTCTTTGGGAGAGCTCATCATGGTCCATTCATGATTGTAATAAGATTAATATAATATATTATTCATCTTCATAAATTCTCAATTCTAAATATCAAATGGTTGTATGTAAAAGTGATTATTAATGAGAAAACAATGACCATTGCCCCACTATATTGATGTATGCCATTGTAATGATGATGATTTCAAATGAAAGAATTTTTATATGATATATTTATGATGAATGGACTGAAATTTATGATTATTACAAATTTAATATCCATAAATTAAGAATTTGAAGTCATCCTACTCAGTTTATTTTCATTTGGAGAAGATTTGGTGCCATTTCCCCAAGGGTCGAACTAGTGATTTTGTAGTTGTTTGGGAGAGGGTTATAACAGCCTTTATAAACTAAATAATGATGCAAATGAGACCTTAAAAATTTCCCTTAAACATCCTCTACTTTTTTTCATAAACTTGAGTGGGTTTTGGAGCATTTGGAAATCCATTTTCAGCATTTACCCTGGGGGAATTGGAACCCCAATTTGATAGTGAAAACTCCTACCTTGGCCAGAATATTAAACAAGTTTTCAGAAGTATTTGGAGGGTCATAAATAATCCCTGGACATAATATTCAAGTCTTAATATTAATAATATACCTTCTCAAAATATTTGGGAGCATTTGGGTCAATTTGGAGACCTAGACATCAAAACTAGTCAAAGGTCGAAATAGGGAAAAAAGTGAAAAAATTGGTCACCTTAATAAAATTTCTTAAAAAGGGACATTACAAGTGGTATCAAAGAACTTACTTGGATGTACAAGAACTTTCATGATTCTGCGATGATGTACCTTCTTGATGTACATTTTTATGATGTTGTTATGTACTTTCATTATCTATATTTTGTACTCATGATCGTTGGAAGGGTGAAATACCAACAATGGGATCCTGGAATTGATTGGTTTCATCTCATTTGGAGTATTTGTTTGGTTGTTGGTTTGATAAATAAAACGAACCTTCAGTTATTTGAGTTCATATTTGGAGAGGAGTGTTCCAGTTTCCTATGTGGGAGACCTTTTGAGAGATGGATTCAATTTTCACGTGCTTGGTTTTCAGGCATTTCATCATAGTAATTTCACACAATGCATGTATCAGGATCATATGGGACCCTGGGATCATTTTTTGTCTCATTGGTTTCAATTTTGGGGGCAACAAGTAGCATTGGATATTTATTCACCACTTGAGAAGAAGATTGTAATTAGAGTAGTGCAGCAACAAGCATGGCGGTTCCTCTCTGAAATTTTCTTGGGATATTAAGAAACTCAAAGTTTGGTAACTCAGCGCCAACTTTAAAGAATTATACAGAAGCAAAAAGGGGTGAAAGTTCAGAAAAGGTTTCCAAAATATGGAGGTACAAATTATTTGCAAAAATTTGGTTTTTATGGATTTGATTAATCCTTTTGGTGTTAGTGGTGATGTTACATGATATATAAATATGCACAATCCACGTCTCTTTACTTTTGGGAACACAAAATTGCAGTACATGAGTGGCACTACTCAAGTTGCAGCTAAAGAAAATCAATGAGTAGAACCATAAAAGAATACTTAGTACAATGGAAGGATCTACCAAGTGAAGATGCCACATGGGAAGAGGAGATTATTTTGCAGGATCCAAATCTAAAATTGCTTGGGGAGAAGCAATCTTGGGTGGGGAGTACTGTAATTTCCCCATTCAAATAATTGCATAGCAAGACAATTCCATCAATCCTATTATTTTCCTAGGTTGGATGGATACATTTGGAATTTTAATAAGGGAGATAATAAATGATTTTCAGACATTAGAATGGAATAAATATTTAACAATGGAGCTAATTAAATAAATACAATAGAAAATTGAAGTGGAAATGGAGCATGGAGACACATGGAGATTATGGGGCCCACACCAGCTAGAATTTATGTGCCACATGACATCCTCCTCTTGCAATTTCGAATCCATGGGAAGCCTAATGTTCTTGGATGAGTTATAAGGATAATACACTTGGCCATATATGCGCATCATAGGTCAAATTTGGAATGAAATGTAACTTACATGGGAGAGGAAGAGTCAAATTGGAGCTTCTTGGACACTTGGGCTAGATTCCCTAACATCTATGACATCTATGACACCAATGATGAATATTATATGACATTTATGACATATTGCAGACCTGAAGGATGAAATATGATCATTATGGCATGTCAGGCCTAAATATAGCATCCAAGAAGGAACTCATGTGAGTTTGGGAATCTCAATGGGTCCCTACTCTAATTGGGGGAAGATGAAAAGCTGGGGAAGGGAGGACACATGGAAAATCTTGAGCACACACCCTAATTCGAATTGGCTTGAGTTTGTGGATGGATTGGTAAAATTAGAAGGATAAGGATGTTTATAAAATACAGGGATCAACCAAGAGAAGGGATTTTATCATTTGATAAATTTGCATTTGTGAAGAGAGAGAGCTGGTGGATGACTAGTTTCTTGCCTTAGCCAATTTCGAGGGTGAAAGATTCTCATCCAAGTTGGTGTTTGGAGAGGCCATTCAAGTATTTCATGGATATTTAATGGATTTTTTATTTATAGGTGTAATATATAGGTAATCTCTTGGTTTCTTCTAGTGCATCACATTCTCTCAACCATTTCCAGTCTTTCTTGCATATTCTTGCTCATGGAGGGATTGCGCTTTGGGTGAGATATTGTACTCTTTGGGAGAGCTTCTCATGGTACATTTTTTAAGATAATAATATTAATATACTATGGTATTCATATTCATAAATTATTGGGTCTAAATACTAAATGGTTGTATGTAAAAATGATTATTAATGAGCAAACAATGACCATTTCCCCACTATATTGATGTATGGCATTGTAATGCTGATGATTTCGAATGAAAGAATGTTTATATGATATATTTATGATGAATTGAATTCCATTTACAATTATTAAAAATTTAAAATCCATTACTTAAGCATTTGAATTCATCTTACTCAGTTTATTTGCATTTGGAGAGGATTTGGTGCCATTTCCCCAAAGGTCGAACTAGTGATTTTGTAGTTGTTTGGGAGAGGGTTATGACATACTTTATAAACTGAATAATGATTCACATGAGACCTTAATAATTTCCCTTAAACATAATCTTCCTTTTTTTCAGAAATTCAAGTGGTTTTGAGAGCATTTGGAAATCCATTTTCAGCATTTACCCTGGGGGAATTGGAACCCCAATTTGTAGTGAAAACTCCTACCTTGGACAGAATATTAAAAAAGTTTGTAGAAGTATTTGGAGGGTCATAAATAATTCCTAAACATCATATTCAAGTATTAATATCATTCATATAACTTCTTATAATATTTGGGATCATTTGGGTCAATTTGGAGACCTAGACATCAAAACTAGTCAAAGGTCGAAATAAGGAAAAAAAGTGAAAAATTGGTCACCTTAATAAAATTTCTTAAAAAGGGACATTACATGAACCCTACCTAATATTTTCCAAATTTCAATATTCTTGTCATTTACTGGGATCTAGTATAAATTTCCTTGAATTAGTGGGCCTGCTACTTTACAGAGACGCCATATTCATATTTTTCTTCCCACCCACTTGGCTTTGTTGATTGTGCTTAATGGTGGTCCTCTCTAATATTTTTTCTTGAAGGCCTACTTCCACCATTAATTTTCTCTAAATACATACTCCATATAATTTTGGCTCCCATTTTTATGTTTGTGATCCTGGGGCCTTTTATTCCAAGGCCTCCATTAGTTATGGGGGCCTTTACAGAGACCCATTTAACTAAGTGATAATTATTTTGATTGGGTTTGCTCACTTTCCATAAAAAATAAATCAGAGATCATTGCTTATGTTGTTTATGATACTGATAGGAGAAAGAAACAAAGGGAAAGAAGAAAGAACATATTTACTAAGGATTGTCTTACCAGCTAGGTTGAGCCTCTAAGTTCCCCATGCCTGCATTTTTGCTTCACTTTTTGGAGGACGGGAAGTGAATCCATTGCTTTTGTTAGCTTTAAGGAGATAGGAATATCAAGGTATTTGAATGAGGTCCGATTCACATGCCCTATGTACCAAATAATTTTAGAAATACTTTGCATCAGCATTGAGTTGATGTTCCAACTGTAGATTTGGATTTTATCCATGTTGATGAGGCCACTTGAGACTTCCACAGTGGAATCCATGATTTTTTTGAACCTATTAACATTTATTAAGGAGGCTCTTCCAAGGGACAAGTTCTCATCTGAAAATTGAACATGGTTGATTGGATTCACCTCTCTAGATATAAGGATCACATTAAGGGTTCGCTCTTCTCTAGATTTTTTAAGGACCTACTAAGATATTTATTCATAATTATGTAAAGAAAGGGGAGAACGGGAACCCCTACCTTAGATCTCTCAATATTTTGAAAAAATAGGTAGTCCTTCCATTAACAAGGGTGGTTGTCCACGGCCTACCTATGCATGCTTAACAAATTTCCAGGAGAACCCAAAGCACTCCAATATAGAGTATACCAAACTATGGTGGAATCTGTCAAAAGCATTAGCCATGTCTATTTTTATGGACATACCTTTATCACCAGGCTAGTAGTACTAGAGTGGATATCCACCTGAAACAGGATGATGTTGTTGATTCTTTGTGTTTAATTTTGTGCAAATATGTTGAGCTTTGATATTTAATTATTTAAGTGCGGAATAATTGAGTACTTGATTCAATAGAACAATCAATCACATAAAACATTCAACCATAACACGGGATGTACCTTGGGTAAAACCCTCAAAACAATGAGGATAAAAATCCCCAGCAAAAGGCTTCAGAATATAATTATTATAAATAACCAAGAATGTCTTTTACAATAGCATATTGTTTTTGGAACTCCAGGTGTGAGATAAGAGAATACTAAGCAATAGAGAATAGATATCAACCATATGAACTTTGCAATGAGTTCAATGCATTAAATAGCTTGCCAAACCAGTCCATGCAATAAATAGTGAATCACTGCATGGGAATCAGCCTCTCATGCAAACTATAACTAGTTTCCTTCTTGGATAATTGTTTTGCAATTCGGTTTCTTCAATCAATGTTTAATTCCTTTCATATTTGACATTAAATCATGCTTATTTGACTTCATGATGAACTTGTCTTCTAACTAATTGCATGACCATTTAGTTAGGATACTAACTTAAGTGTCGTAATGCAATAACTCAAGTGTCATCATGCAAACACTTTACTACCTAAAGTGTCATCTTTTAGTTTAACTAAAGTGTCATCATGCAAAACACTTTAGTGAACTAGTTCCTTTTTATTAACATTTAGTTAATAAATATTAACCAAAATAATGTTGATTGATTTACTAAAGTGACCACTATGAGTTCTCCTTTAATTTACGAATGCATACATTGTTTCTTTAACTCAAGCTTAACAATATTTAACTGATACATACGTCGTTGATTTAATTGATGCATACAATGTTGCTTTAACTGCAGCTTAACAATATTTAATTGATGCATACATTGTTACTTTAGCTAAAGCTTTAATAATTCGAGTTCACTTTAGTCAATTGAAGTCTTCTTGTAAGCAATTCAAATTCTCTTGTTCTTTGTGAATTTAATTGTTACTACATGGTCAATATGTGCTAACTTAATTTTATCTATTATATCATATTATACTAAGAATATTTTTCAGATTCTATGATCATATCATATTACTCTCAGACCAAATGATCATATGTTAAAGCAATTCACTCTAGAGGTGGCTTGTCTCTAAAGGAGATACAATAGCAACATTAGCCATGGTTAGTAATGCATCACACAACATTAATGCTTCAACATGCAAAGCATTTACCTCTATAACTGAAGTTCCACCTCATGTGTACCTATATAACTGGAGGTCCACCTCAACACATGAGAATATAACTTGATACACAAGTCCTTAATCTTGTCTAGCAAGACTTTACAACATCATCACTTTGATATATCAAATCATTCATGTCAACACATGAGGAATAACCTTTTACACTGAAGGATTAGTCATTCTTGATTCCAACCCAAGAATTTTACTCCAAGTTCCTGAGTCCAACTCAAGCTCCCTACCTCAACACATGAGGCCCAATTCTAGTTGCACAAGATTGGCTTGGAGAATGACTCGTGATGTTATAATTTTAACAATTTGTCTCTTTTCGATGAACCCCCCTAGGTTTTAGATATAAGCTTTCACAACAATCCTTTAATCTTGTTGACTAAGATTTTTGTTAGAATATTGTAAGCCATGTTGTAGAATGATATTGGACAAAATTGAGAGAGATATGTGGATTTTTATCCCTTTGGGATCAGAGCAATGAAAGAGGAGTTCATGGCTCCCCCTATTTTGTCTTTTACTTTTGTCCAATAAGCATTATGCTCATGTCCTTTTTGATAATGTGTATACACTGCCTATAAAAGTGGATTGAAAATGCATCCAGGAATGGGCTTTTTTTTTGGGTTCATGCTCCATATGGCTTCCATTATCTCTTCTTTTAAGATATCCCTTTCAAGAGTTATATATTCCTCACTATTTATCATTTTTTAAATATTTTGAAACAAGTATTCTTTGACCTCTAAGCTATAGTATACTATGTAAATATTTTTAAAGTGGGTACATGCCTCCCTCTTTATTGCTCTATAATTAGTGACCAGATTTCCCTTAATGGTGTTTCTTTATAATATTTGGCATGTTTGTGGAAGAAGGTTGTGTTCCTATCACCTGCTTTGAGACAAGTACTTCTTGAATTTACCATCCATGTTTCTTGCTCCTATTTGCTTGACCTGTATAATTTTAGGTTATGCTCTTGTCTTGTTTTAGAATCTTTTCTGCAATTGCAATGGACTCCGTTGTCATCTGTAGGTGCATCAACTCTTCTTATGCTTCCTCTCTTTTTATTGAGGGGGGTTTGTACTACAATTTTCCCCATTGCTTTAAGGCCTCCTTTACTAAGCATAGCTTAGATTCCCAAACATAGGTTGAGTATTATTAGATAGAATATTTCCATTTTTCTTTTATGATTATGAGGATTCCTTCTTCTAGTATCTAGAGGGGGTAGAATCTAAAAGGGAGTGGACTAAGATTTTTTCCCCCTTGGAAGATAGGTTGAATGGGCTTGTGGTCAAAGGTAGCAGAAGGAAGAATTTTTGACAAAATTTCAAAGGGATTTAGAAGGAAGGATATTTGAATTAAAAACTCGTTGGGTCATGTAGTTATATGGCTTGTCCCCAATATTTTTTTAGTCCAAATGAACATCCCCTCTTTTGAAGGAATATCTACGAGGTCCAAATATACTATTAGGTCTTCCATCTTCTCACAAAATTGGTATTGGATCAAGCTTCCCCTCTCTTCTCCTATAGATAAATGGTTACATTGAAATTTCTCACTACTAGTATCTTTTGAGTTAACCTTTTTTTCTTTTATCCCAATCAAAAATCTCCAAAATAGTATTTTACCTCCATAATTTGTTGCCACGTACAAGTTATAGATTCTAAATATTTATCTTATACCAATTTGTTCTAGCTTCATCATCACCCAGTGATGTGTCACTAATTTCTCCACCTTTATAAATTATCTGCAATCCCAAAAGGTAGCAATCCCTCATGAAAATCCCTTGGAGCTCACTACTACCCCTTCATAATTCTTCCATGGTTTCTTTATTACTATTGTTTCTACTTATACTTTCATTGTAGTCTCCTACATGAGTAGGATAATAGGTATTACACTTCTTACAAAATTCTTTACTACTTCTAGTTTAATTATGCTTCCCAACCCTCTGCAATTACAGGAGACCATGTTCATTATCCAGTAGATGAAATCACTATCTTCCCTTGTTCATATTCTATCATTCTTTTAATGGAGGTTGGAGGAGGTGGTTTCTTAAGATGATATAAGGAGGATTAGATACCCAATATTTTTTATTTTGCCACTTTTCCCTCATATTTTTCCTTATTTGTCTTCTTTCCCTTTCGAGGAGGGGCCTTGTCTTGTTCTATTTCCTCCAGGTCCTCCTCGGTCTATTGCTTGGCCTTGTTTATAGTGATTATTGAGCTTGGGGTGGTAGTAACCTGAGGAATCTATGTTTCTTTGACTGGATCGGGTCTGAGGCTTCTTTTGGAGCCATAAAATGGGGTAATCTCTTATAATATTGGGAGGTATGTTCTCTTAGGTTATTTGGGAGATGAAGCTTAATATTTTCCTTAGGGCTCAACCATTTATTTCTTTGGGTTTAAATATGGAACGAATTTAAATTTGTTTTCATTGGATATGGAATGAGGGGGGAGAGACGAGAGTTGGAAGGCTTGGATGTTGTTGGTTGATTGGTACCTTTTTTCAATAGTTTCTAACCCTCATTTCCCTCGGGAGTAAAGAAAGAACAAGATTTTTGATAGGATCTTGTGAAGTGGACATATTCATGACAATTTTTTCATTTGAATGGTATTTGTTTGTAATCCATATTTTAAATATGTGGCCATCTGCACATTAATAATTTTATTTCTTATGGAAGACCCTTCTTTAGCTAGAATTTGATGCAAATGCAATCACAACAGAACAATGGGGCTTTTGGATCTAATTTATCAATTATTCAAAATGGATCAATATATCATTTGTCAAATATTTTGGTTCTTTCTATGTGGTGATATTAAATGAATTGTCTTATATGACCCATTTTCAGGACAGCTCTTACTTTGTAGATTTAGTGTCCAAAACCTTTCGAGGCATGTTGGGGGAATTAAATGATTTTTTGGGGGGCTAAAAGTTTGTGAACATATCTCATAGAAATTTGATGTTATTCTACACTCTGAAACCTTTCCAACAATGCAAGAATCATCTCAATCATAGTTTATACAAAGAATTTATGCCTTTCACAAGTTGACCTATTTAGTTAACCAACATGGTACCGAGTGGATTCCACATCAACTCTCATTACCCACACATGTGGAGCTAGTAATGGGTGGACTTTCAATAACATTATAGAGGGTCAAAAATCCTAACCCTAATCATGATTTGAGGCATGTAAGACCCTAAAACTAACCCTATACAGTTATTTGGTTGTGTTAAATATCGAGTCATTAGGAGGAGAAGGGGTTCCAATCTTATGGTATTATTGTATTGTTTCATAGATTAGCGAGAGAAAGGGAGTGGAAATTAGAGAATAAAGAGGAAGTAGGAGATCATGTAGTAGTTGTACATGCCACAATGTCATAGGTAACTACATAGAGAGTACCACTTTCTTTGTATTTGCAATGCATATTGGAGAAGAAACGAGCAAAGCATAGTCCTTACTTTTGGTTGGGTTTTTCCCCCTAGTGAATTTCCAAAGGTATGTGGATTTGTTATTTTTCTCTAGTTATTTTTGTTTGAGTTCTAGTTTATATTATCATTATGTGGAATTAATATAACACAATGAACTAAGATGTAAGATCTGTTGTGATGAACTATTATAGTGGAATATCCATGGTGGTTTACAGATCATATTGGTATCATAGTAGATTTATTTGAGGTTTTGTGGGAAATTGCAGGATCTAGGAGTTGGTAGAATAAAGAAAAAGTCTACAAACCCTATCCATAGTGTATGTTCTATTGAATAATCGTGGGGTGATCCTCTTCCATATAAATATCTAAATCAAGAAGACCAAGGTAGACGCTCTGTTCGATTATAGTTCATAGACCAAACTCATAGCATCCATTCTGGTTAGGAAGCTTGGGTTAGAGGTTCATGATTGTTCTATCCCTTATCCATTGGGATGGGTAAATGAGGATATAGAGATCAAGGTTACGAAATATTGTAAGCTCAAATTTGTTGTAGGTGCATATTTGATTGATGAAGTTGAGTTAGATCTATTACCCCTTGACATGTGTGGTGTATTGTTTGGAATCCCCTACAAGTATATGAGGTATGCAGTCTTCATGAGGAGAGAAAACTAATACCACCTAATCAAGGATGGGAATTTGTTCAAATATATCACTAGTAAGTGTCAACCAAGCCGAAAATTTTATTAGCACAAGTAAGAAATATGTTTTTCTTTTCTTATGAGAGAATCTATAAAGTGATTAATTAATAAGAGTAAAGGCATGCCTGGAGGGATGTACTAGAGAGAAAAAACATTAGTTGGAGTTGCTATAGGAATACATATAAGTGTTACGAGACCCTAAAGGGATACAACCTACAAGGTAAGTAGAGGATGAGATATAGTTGTTTCCTTATTCTCAATTACCAAATAATGGATTATATATATAGTTTGTTATGGGAGTAGATGAAGTGAAGAATCAATTGCAGCATTTGTTGGATCAAGGAGTTATTCAAACAAGAACCTCAACTTGGGAGTCACATATCATCATCATACCTAAGAAGGATGGGACTTAGCATATGTGTATAAACTATAGATACTTTAACAATATTACACTTAAGAATCGGTACCCTCTGCCCAGGACTAATGATTTTTCAGACTAGTTGTAGCATGCTAGGTACTTCACCAAGTTAGATCTTGAATCAAGATACCACTAGATACATGTGAAAGAAGAAGACACTTCAAAAACCGCTTTTAAGGAAAGGTAAGGCTTGTATGAATGGTTGGTCTTGTGTTTTGGTTTATGTAATGCGCTAGCTACATTTATGACATTGAAGAATGATCGGTTTGGACCCACATTTAGATTCATTTGTTATAGTGTATTTGGATGATATATTGGTTCATAGCTCTACCTAGGAGGAGCACATTTCACATCTCAAGCAAGTGTTAGAGACTTTAAAAAAGCACCTAATGTTGGCTAATATGAAGAAAAGTGAATTTTCTCAACAGTCATTGGTGTATTTGGGGTATAAAATGGTCAATTCCTACTAATGTAATTGAAGTTAAAATATTTTTGGGGAGTCATTTTACCTACAGAAGTTTATCGTTTCCTTTTTTAGTAGTAGACACACAACTCCATGCCATAAGAATGCGCAATAAGAGTTTCCCATGGGGAAATAATCAATAGAAATATTTTAATGAACTAAAACAAAATATTAGTGAAGCAACAGTTATTGCATTGACTAACTTTCTTAAGACTTTTGAGGTGGAAACAGATGCAAGTGGGTATTCCATGGGAGCAATTTTGATGTAAGGAGGTAAGCCGATATGCTAACATTATCAAAATGTTTCGTTGGGGATTCCTAAACTATGCTACCTATGATAAGGAACTATATGCCTTGGTTCAAGTTGAAAGAAGTAAAAGAACTATTTGAAGGGAAAGGAAAACATTATACAAACATATCACCAACCACTATAGTATTTGCAGACCTAGAGTAAGATGTAGCAAACTAGACATTACAAGTGGATGGATTTTTTGCAATAGTTTCATCTAGTCATCAAGTATAAGAATCCAAACACTAATTAGTTGGCATGCATGCTATCAAGGCCATCCACATACAATATTACAACTTTTGGAACTATTATGCACATGGAACCTTTTATCCATGATGAATACAAAGAGGGATACACAAAAGATGAGGACTTCAAGGAGGTGTTTCAATAGATACAGGGCAAAATTCATGTAGAAGAAGGTGACGGTAAAGGTGACTATCATATCTAGAATGGGTTAGTCTACAAGATAGACAAGCTTTGTGTTCCTAAATGTGAAATATTGCATCTCATCAAAGTGGTGCACACCTCCAAAGTTGCAAGGAATTTCGGTGTTGGGTAGATAATTGCTAGCTTACAAAGGTATGTGTATTGGATCATAATGCAAGATGATGTCACATGGTATATTATAGGGTGCATACTTTTTTGAACCAACAAGCTCAGTAATAGAAATCAAGGTCTATACCATCCCTTACATGTACCCACTCGACATTGAGAAATCATTTCCATGGATTTTGTGGGTGCTTTTGTTAGAATTTTCACTTGAATAGTAGTTATATTAGATATTTAAACAATTATACCATATCACAATAATAATTAATAGAATCAATCAAAGAAAGGCAAGCACAACATACAAAAGAGACACAAAAGTTTCTCCTCCGGGAAACCCTTAAAGGGAAGAAAACCCAACAACTTCTTCAGTATAGATTCGTCAATAAGTACAATGAAGAGCCAAAACCCTTCCATGCAAATATCCTAAGAATAAATAAGATAAGACACCCCAATAAAAAGATGTCTTCAATTTAGCTACTCTTCTCCCAAGTGAACTTGTTCTTCTCTCTCTCTCTCACTAGCGAACTTGCTTAAGTGAGTGATATGTCCAAATGATAAGTGTTCCCTCTCTATTTATACTTGTCTCTCATGTGACGTTCCCCTTATGGGACTGAATTATATAACTTCCAGGGATGAATTCTCAAAGGCAACATTAAATAATCCTTATTTAATGTTCTTTATGGAATCTTCGTAGCCAACTTTACAAGAGGCACTACAAGCATTCTTTTAGGGTTATTTGGATGATCAAATACAATATGAATCTCTTACAAAGAAAGTACAACAATAATACAATAAGAATATCTTCCAAAGTTACATCTCCCTCTTAACAAGGAAGGTATCCTTCTCACACCATCATCATCATTGTTATTGCAACTCTGTACTCTGACCATTGACTTCTAGCATCTCTTGAGTCTATACATTAATAGAAGTTCACCATGAGCAAGACATCATCTCAAACATGCATTAGTCATGATCATATATCTGGGGGAATCATAGTAGCAACACATCAGCAAGCTAGGATCACACATTACATCATTATGGGACTTCATCTCATCACACATCTCCAACTAGATACATATCTTGATTGGATGCACATACTCGGTTGGATATGCATACTCAACTAGATACACATACTCGGTTGGATACGCATACTCGACTTGATACACATACTAGGTTGGATATGCATACTTGACTGGATACACATACAAAGTATGGTCATTCTCTCTAGTCATTGCAAGTATGTTCACTCTCTCCAACCATCACAATATGGTCACTCTCTCCAGTCATCACAAGTATGGTCACTCTCTCTAACCATCACAAGTATGGTCATGCTCTCTAGTCATCACAATATATCCATGCTCTCTAGTCATCACAAGATGGCCATGCTCTCCAGTTCACTAGATACTCAGCTTGATTAGATACAGATACTCGATTGGATACGCAGCTCGATTGGATATGCATACTTGACTGGATACGCATACAATTGTATGGTCACTCTCTCCATTCATTGCAAGTATGGTCACTCTCTCCAATCATCATGAGCTAGTCACTCTCTATGGTTATCACAGATACTAGTAATACATGCATGTAAAATACCACCTGCTACTAACACACAATCATTAGCTAAATCCCTGGAAACGTATATCGGACTCATCTCTCCCTCTCACAAGGGACCTCTCTTTGCATCATTCCAAGCTTGTCCCTGAATTACTCAAACTTCACTCTCGACAAAGGCTTGGTCAACACACTGATTGTCTGCTTGTCCTTCGCAATAAATTGGAACCTCGTTTCTCTCTTCTATACCATATATTTGATATAATTGTACCTGATCTCAATATGCTTGGACTTGTCATGAAACATTGGGTTCTCATGTAACTTCACACAACTATGTTTGTCACATAAAATACAAGTTGCCTCTAACCCAATATCAAACAGCCCTACAAGTAACTTCTGAAGCCACACTGCTTCACTGCTAGGTGAACACACTACAATATACTCTACCTCAACTATACTCAGTGCCACACTTGTCTAGTTCCTACTGAACAAGGAAATCATGCCAGGCCACAAACTAAAGCAACATTCTAAAGTGATCTTCCTACCTTTGACATTATTGGCCCAATCTGAATCAACATAGTCCTTCAGGATAAAAGTGTACCCTTTAGGTACCTCATCACATGCTTTGTCGTAATCAAGTGAACATGTCTTGGCTCAACAATGCACTGACTCAAAATGTTCACCACAAAGCATATATCTGGTTTAGTGTTCGTCAAGTACATCAATGAACCAATCATGTGTCTGTATACTATGGCATCAACTATCTCTGAAGAAGTATCACACAACAACTTCAAGTTTGATGTCATCGGTGTATCCATAGCTTTATAGTCCCACATCCTTAATCTCTTCAAGATCTCCACAACTTATTTTTCTTGGCTCGAGAAAATCTTATCTGGACTAGCCACACCTCTAGACCTAAGAAGTAGTGCATCATACCCAGGTGTTTCATCTCAAACTCTGCGGCAAGCTTCTTCTTAGTTTCTGCAATGAGCTCCTCATCCCCTGTTAGAGACAAGTCATCAACATATAGTATCAATATCACTGGGCTCCCATTCTCAACCTTGTAGTAAAAGTTGGAATCTGATTTACTCTTGGTAAATCCCAAGCTTGTCAAAAAACTCTCAATCCTTCCATACCGTGTCTTGAGTGCCTGCTTCAATCCATACAAGGCCTTCTTCAACTTGCACACATGTGTATGCCTACCATGTGTCTCAAATCCCAGTGGTTTCTCCACATACACTTCTTCCTCTACTGCACCATTCACAAAGGTTGTATTCACATTCATCTGGTGTAGCATCCACTTCATCACTATAGCTATCGCAAGTATAGCTCTAATCAAATTTTATCTTGCTACAGGAGAAAAAGTCTCTTCGTAGTCAATTCCTTCTTTCTAGGAGAATCCATAAGCCACAAGTATTTCCTTGTATTTCTCAGCATTTTCGTCTGTTGCATGCCTTTAGATCCATTTGGAAGACACTATTGACTTCCCTCCTAGTCTCAGAACCACATCACAAACATTATTATTCATGATCGACTGGTATTCTTCGATCATCGCTTATTTTCATACTTTCTTATGGTTGCTTCTTCATAACTAGAAGGATTTGCATGAATGATGTAACTTAGTAAATCCACATAGCTGGAATATGGTCGAGGTTTCTTTATTTCTATGGAAGTCCCATGTGGAGCACCATATTTATTTGCATCTTGAATAGTTTCTCATGCCCATGTTGGTCTTATCTTGTGTATATTCATCTCTCGGGGTGGATCTATAGACCTTTGTGGTTGTACCATGTCGTGATATTTTGGAACCATGTCTTCTTCTGGGACACCCATTCTAGGAGCTTTGGGATCCTCATGAACCTCTTCGGAACCAATCTACCTTGACTTGTTGAAGGTTGCATCTTCATCGAATGTGACATCTCTGTTTGTCTCAATTTCATTCTAGCTTGGAATATATATTTTGTATTCCTTCAATGTTTAACTGTAGCCAAAAAATATGCCCTTCTTTCCTGAAGGATCCAACTTTTTTCTCTTTTCCTTGGGAACATGTACATATACTAGAAAGCCAAATATCCTTAGGTGGTTGACCTTTGGTTTCTCTCCTGTAAACCTTTCTTCTGGTGTCTTGTTCCCAAGCACTTAGTGAGATGTTCTATTATGCACATATACTATTGTTCTAGCTGCTTCACCCATAAGTGCATCGGTAGATCCTAGACATAGATCATCGTTTTCACTACTTCCATTATCATTCAATTATTTTATCCTAGACATAGATCATCTCTTTCACTGCTTCCATTATCACTCGATTCTTTCTTTCTTCTACACCATTCTGTTGTGGATTATAGGGAATGCTCATCTCCCTCTTAATCATGGAATCTCTGCATAGTATTTTCAAGTCTTCTTATGTGTATTCCCCACCGTTATCTAATCTCAAAGTATTTATCTTCTTTTCAGTGTGGTTTTCCACAAGGGATTTGAATTTGTTATACACTTCATCTTTAGTTTTCAAAAAGTAAATCCAAGTTTTACTAGAGTAGCCATCAATAAAAGAAACATAATATGCATACCCGCTTAGAGAGTTTGATGGAATTGGTCCACATACTTATGAGTCTATAATGTCCAATATTCCCTTTGCCTTGATGTCACTACTTGGAAATGGACTCTTTACATTCCTGCCATGAGTGCATCCTTTGTATACACCATCGTGATATGCATGGATCTCTAGTAGGCTTGCCACCATCTTGCTTATAATTGGTAAGGAGTTTTAGTGGATATGAGAAAATCTTCTATACCAAAGTTCACATGGCTTCATTGTGTTATGTATCATGGATTTTTCTACTTAACCCTTCAATTTGTACAAACCTCCATCTTGTTCTCCAATCATAGTTACATCATCAACAATATTTCCTCTTGGCCACATAAGAACTTGGACATCAACAAAATCAACTTTGAATCCTTTCTCTTCTAGTGTTGATATGGAAAGGAGATTTTTCTTCAATCCTGGTGTTATCTCCCAAAATAAATTTATTTTGACAGTATGAAGAATTGAATTCATGTAATGAAAGATCTGAGTATGACGGACAATTTGAAAGCCTCTGTTTTTTATTTGGTTGAAAATTTTAAAAGTTATAGCTTTCGGTGGCTTAGGAAAGGCTTATTATAGCTCATTAGCCACCGAAAAGCTATGTTTCGGTGGCTAAACGATTGAACGCAGGGTAAAAGTGAACCACCGAAAGGGGTCCGAGCAAGCAGAGTTAAAATAAAACTTTCAGTGGCTTAGGCGAGACTCCAGAAGACTCATTAGCCACCGAAAAGGGTCGATTTTGGCAGCTTAGAGAGAGGAACAGGAAGGATTTTAATCGCCAAAAGCAGGCAGAGAGCAACATTGGAAGAAGTGCATTCGTTGGCTTAGGAGAGGCTCAGAACAGCCCATTAGACACCAAAAAAGGTTGCTATCGGCAGCTTAGAGAAAGATTCAACGCATATGCTAACCACCAAAAACAGGAAGATAAGCATCGGGTGAAAAGTACTTTTGGTGGTTTAGGCGAAAACTAGGGCATTTCATTAGCCACCGAAAGGACGGGTTTTCAGTAGTTAAATAGGTTTTCCGACGAGGCCATTATCCACTAAAAGCAAGATTTCACTACGGCGATGGGGTAAAGGTTTCAGCGGCTTAAGCAGGAAAGATAACACTTCGGTAGCCACCAAAATCCAAATTTTCGGTGGCTAGTTGACAAACTCCCAGAGGCTATTAACCACCAAAAAGGCAAAGTGAGAAAATGGTTAGAAAACAGTCACATCTGATCCTGTTAGCAAGATAAATGATCAGTGGATGGCGTGACAAACCACTGAAAAGATCTGGGCCTGCATAGTCGCGTGTGTAAATGAGTTAAAAAGTTTGTTAGGAAACTGGCAAAGGACTGGTATGACCAGAAACCCTCAGTCTCCTTCCACTTGTCCAAAAGAGCATCAAAAATCCCACCTAATACTCTGGCTGATGTAGGTTATGATTACTTGGGAAAGGAGATCGAGAGGATCAGCTGCTACCATTAGTTTATGATCTCAGCCTCCATCATGACAGAATGAATTCTCATAATTAGTGCCAAGAGACTCCATCAACTTTCATCTTCAAGATTATCATTCTTCTCCACCAGAAAAACTAGCTATGAAGGAGCATCCTACTAAGCATATTGTATACATAACTGAGAACTATTTTATAGGTACCCAGGAGAGGCACTCATCAAGATGAAGAAGAGTGGACCTACTCTCAAGCAGGAGCTAGGTGATATCAGTTATTTAGAAGCACATCCAGAGGTCTGCAGACTCTTCCAAGAGGTTGGCTGCTACAAGTTCTGTGAAAAGATACAAGGCTCCCATCAACAGGTGGCTGAAGCATTTTCCCTCTCATTCATTGGTTCAAAAGTAGTCATAGGCAAAGAGGAGTTTCACATAGATGAAACCCTAATCACTGAGGTGACAGAACTCACTAGAACAGGGGAAAAATGGTTCAAGACCACCATACCAAAAGATGTAGAATTCAGGTCTTACCTTAATCCTGAGCATAGAGGAATGGTGTGGAAGAAGAGTGTGCCATCATCATGGCTGGAAGAGAAGTGGTAATAAATGGTGAAGGCCATTGTGGTCTACCTAACCTGTGAAGGGAGATATAATAGAGCCATGATCTACCATTTCAAGTTGATGAATTACGTCACAGGCAAAAGCCCTCTCAATTTGCCCTTTTACTTACACAAAAGTTTGGGAAAGATGGCACATCAAGTGAAATCCCAACCATCCAAGATTGTTGGCAAGATGTCCCACCATGGTCTTATCCAGCTATTGGTCCAGGATTTTTTGAAGAGAAGGAATATCGCATGGCCTTATTTTCTGTTTCGGAATGGATTTGAGACAAGCCTTCAGCCAGAAGAGAAAGGGAAGTCTGCTGCTAAGAAGTCCAGCACACCAAGGAGTGGGAGAAGAAGGAGGAGGGCCATTTCCTGAACAGCCTCCCTCCTCTTCCAAGACCAAGTAGGTAAAAAGGAACTTGGACTTTAGTGAGAAGGGATAGGAGGTTGAAGCACACCATGAGAATATCCTAAATCTACCCTATTCATTTCTAAAGAAGATCAAGAAGAATATGCATCCCTAGCTCTACAAATTGTACCAGTGTCTAAAGCACTACCATCCCCCACACCACAAGAGCAAGAGGAACCAATAGAGAAGGCTTCCTCCAACAAGCCTAAAACTCAAAAGATCAATCAGCTACTTAGGCAAATTTATGAGATGGAGGTTTTGGATAGAGAACTAAAGAGAAATAATGAAACATTAACCAGCAGGAACAAGCTACTGCATAAGTCTTACCTGGAGCAGAGAGAAAGATACATTTTCTTGAAAAGGCTGAATACAAGGTACCTAAAGGACAATACTAGATTATATAGTATGGTTAGGCTTCAGAGGCTGCAGCTAAAGGAGGCCAAGGAAAACCCTAGCTGAAGCAACAGTTAGTCTCCAACCTCCTGAAACTAGCCAAGGCGTTGTTAACACTCCTAGCATGAAGCCTGCAGAAGAGGAAAGTTGAGCAAACACACCTAAAAAGACATTTTTGAGAAAAACCTAATATTTTTTGTAAAACGGGGCTTTTAGTGGCTTAGGCGGATGCTGGGGCAGTTCATTAACCACCGAAAGTGCCACTTTCGGTAGCTAATGGTTCCGATAAACTGGCCTCTTAACCACCGAAAGCGGACAGAGGCTTAAAAGCAAGTTTTGGCATACAAGACCGGTTTTGGGAAACTACATATTGCTCAGGGACGTGATATAAAGATGAAAGACGCTGAGGGAAGCATCAGAAAAGGGTCTGTTTAAGCTCTACTATGGCATAACAACACAAAAGGCCAGCAACCCTAGCAGTCAAGAGAAATCAGTGGCTTAACTGGTAGAGGGCCAGTAGCAGTAATCATCAACAGTTACTTCAGTTATCTAAAATTTCATTCAGTGGACCAATTCTTCAGTTAAGTTAAGACAAGTAGTTAATTAGGGTTTTAAACCCTAATTTGCAAAAACTATTATTTTTGTTTATTTTTGTAAAAAACAGATCCAAGTTTTTAGGATCTGTATATTTTGTAAGAGGCTATAAATCCTAAGACTGATTTTATGAAAATGGTTCGAATTTGGGGATTTCTAAACCTATATTATTGTCAGTTTTTCATTTTCTCATTCTTGAATATATGCTCTTTTGTTATAATTTGTTCAGCCTTCATCTATGTCTTTACTGTACTTATGCCAGAATGTGTATTTAGGTTAATTTCAAGTTGATTAATAACTGATAGGTATCATCCTATTGGTGTGTTAATGTGATTTGAATTAAAAGTACCATCCTGATGAGTTCTCCATCCCTGCACTTTATTGTCAACTTCTGAATAGTTGTAACTAAATGCCTTGTAATTGAGTGAGTTTCATGCATGTCTTGAGAGTGGAAGGTTATATAGGTCACCTGACTTGATCCATATCAGAAAACCCTAAAAACATTGTAAGTTACCAGGAATCCTCGAGCTACAACCTAGAGGAGTTTCCTGGGTGTCGTTGCCGAGGAGAGGAGACTAAAGCTTAGCTTCTCTGGGAGACGACATAGATCCTTGCTTTGATGATAGACAAAGCTGGGACACTATTCTAGTTATACTCATCTATCCGGCGACTCCATTGAAATAAGGTGGCTTCAAGAAGACCAAGTACCAAAGCAAACCCTCAAGGGCCACCATCAACACCAGTTTTAGATCCAGAAGAAATTTTGAGAAGAGCTAGGGCTTCACTAAGGCAGACCAGCAATGTTGAAAAGGAAGTTACACAAGGTATTTCAAGAAATTTTTCTGCTATTATTTCTTCTACTGAAACACTTAATTCTCAGGAATTTATAAATACATCAGAGAATTCTAGGGTTTGGGCATCTTCAAGCACTGTTGCTTGTGAAGATCCAATCCTCGGTGACTCCACTGGGATAGGTATACCACCACCACCTTCTCAACAAGTACCTTCATTAGTGCTACCTTCCTCAAACCTGTCCATACCCATTTCCAATATGGCTGCCCCTCAATTGACCAAAATGGAAAGGATCCTAGTAGCTAGGTATGCCCCCTTAAATTTTCCAGATCCCCTCTCAGCCATTCCTACTGGAGACTACCTCAAGTACATGCCTAAGTTCACAGGAGAGGGAGACTTCATAGCTAAAGAACATCTAGAGGCATTTTACAGCTATGCTGAGAACATTAACATAGAGCAAGAATATGTATGGACTAGAGTTTTTGTGCAAAGCCTAGATGGTCAGGATAGGAAATGGTTTAAAGAACTACCTGCTGGATCAGTGGCAGGCATTGAGGCCCTAGATGACATATTTCTAAAACATTGGGGAGAGAAGAGAGACCACCTCTATTATATCACAGAGTTCAGCAACTTGAAGAGAGAGAATGGTGAGTCTATCTCAAATTTCACCAAGAGGTTCAATAACATGTACAGCAAGATCCCCATTGAGATCAATCCCACTGATACCTCAGCTAGGATAACTTATTCAAATGCCTTTGACTCTGATTTCTGCCTCCTTCTCAGAGAAAGGAGGTATGCCTCCTTATCACTCATGCAGGATGCTGCCCTAGACGTAGAATCAAACATTGTGGCATCTCAGAAGGTTAAAGGAAAGATAGATAGGAAGAAGCATGCACCAGACCCTGTTGGGGGTTCTTCATCAGAGAACAATATTGACAAAATGACCAAACTGTTACATAACCTGACTACTGAAATGTCTAAGCTGAAGGACCAAGGGAAGATACCTGTGAGGGGTAAAGGGCCAGGTGACTTTGCTCCCCAAAACCCTAATTTTGTCCCTTATAGAAGAGGAAACCCCCTAGTTCAGATTCTTAGAAGGGAAAGGAATCAAGGGGGAGATCAGAGAATAAGGGCTCCATTTCATAATGTTGTATTAGAAGAAGAGCTAGAATTCATTGAAGAAGAAGGAGAAGCTGAAGACAACATCCACTACATGGAGGATGAGGTGGACTATTATTTTCTGACACAGACAGAATATGAGGAAGCCCTAATTGATGAGCATATCACTGAAGAGGTTGTATATTAGCCTGATGGTCAAGGAGGTTACAATCTAAGATCTAGGTTGGTTGATCCTCTTAAGAATAATGGTGTGCCTGTCAAACAGCCTGCTGCACCAACTAAAAAGGTTATTGTTTTACCAAAGAAAGTGGCTGTCATTTCCAAATCATTGCAGAAACCAGCACCTTCAGCCATTCCTGACCATGTCCAACTCAAAACTCCAGTGCATGAGGTCAGGTTTCAAGATAGGCTGCATTATTCTTTCAACCTTGAGTAAAAAATTCAAAAATTGAAAATCCCTTTCCCACTAATTGAGCTAATGAAAAATGATGCATTCAAGTCTTCCATTCTGAACTCCCTTCAGCCAAAGGTGCATATTGATACTAACTTTGTTAACCTACAAGATGACAAACCTGTGGTAACCATATGCCCCATGATTGAAGACCTAAAAGACTCATGCCCACCTTTCTATATATCCTTGAATATCCATGATAAAATCCTCCATAACTGTCTGCTGGATTCAGGAGCTTCTCATAACCTAATGCCAAAGGCTGTGATGGATGAGCTTAGTCTCAGCATCACAAAGCCCTACCTTGATTTATTTTCCTTTGACTCCAGAAAGGTCAAGTGCTTGGGCCTCATCAAAGACCTGGTTGTGAACCTAACACATCTACCTTCAAAAAGCATCATGGTGGACATTGTAGTGGCTTATATCCCTCTAAAATTTAGTCTCTTGTTGTCTCGGTCATGGAGAAAAAGAATAGGTGGTACCCTTCAGATGGATCTTACATATGGCACCATCCCCTTGTTTGGAGGGGAGACCAAGAGGCTGTACCGGGAAAATCAGCTGGCCTACGTCATAAGCGAGGAGAGCAATTTAGTGAATCACCCCATCTATGCAGTAGACACTGATTTTGGGTCATGCATTCTGCAAATAGATGATTCTTAGCAAACATTAATCCAGCTCACTAAGCCCACCTATCAGCATCCCAAAGAAGTGACCACAGCAGTCTAGAACATGTATTTTGATGGTGGTAGCACTCAAAGCTCAGCAGGTACAGGTGTAGTATTGAACTCCCCATCCAAGGAAAACATTTATCTATCTTATAAGCTTGATTTTAAAACCACTAACAATATAGCATGATATGAATCCTTGCTGCTAGGGGTTAAAGCTGCCAAGGAGATGGGGATCATGTGCATAAGTATTTTTGGAGATGCAGACCTCATTATACAGCAGGTCAACAACACTTTTCAAACGAAAAATGTCAGATTGAAGGCCTACAGGTATGAGGTATGGAAACTCAAAGACTCCTTTATGTTTTTTTAACTGTCATATATACCTAGGGATTTGAATCACCTGGTTGATTCCCTTGTTGTATTTGCAAGTCTGTTTGTTCCTCCTTTACCTCCTAAGCTCAGCTATGATGTTCAAGTTAAGTACAGACCTTCCCGGCCAGATAATGTCAAATTCTGGAAGGTGTTTGAGAATGATGATGAGCTTAGTAAATTCCTTCAACTAGTAGATGAATTCTCTGATATACATATAGACCAGGAAAACCTAAACATGGAGGAATACAAGCAGCTCAAGCTGAAAGATAAAGTGGCTGATCAGAGCATTGTCCAATTACCCAACAACTATATACCTCGGGGTCTAGTACCTCTGGAAGAGTTGTTTGATCACAATGACATCCCTTTCAAGCCTGCCAAAAAGGGGCTAGACCCTGCTATCCAAGAGCAAAACATAGGTAGCCAAATCCATCCAAAATTGATAAATATGTCCACTGAGTTGATTGCTGATCAGAGGTCAAAGTTTTATAGCCTGATAAAAGAGTTTGTTGATGTCTTTTCCTGGGAGTACAGTGACCCAAAAACATATGACACCAATATCATCCAACACAGGATTTATTTGGAGAAGGACACCATCCCTTTCAAGTAGAATCTGAGATCCATTAGTCCTCTCCTATTACCAGTAATTGAAAAAGAAATCCATAAGCTCCTCCAATCCAATATCATAATCCCCCTCAGGTATTCCAAGTGGATTGCAAACCTAGTAGTTGTAAGAAAGAAGAATGGGGAAATTAGGTTGTGTATGGATTTTAGAAACCTGAACAAATGTTCCAAGAAAGACAACTATCCACTACCCAAGATGGAACACCTGTTGTAAAAAGTCTCAGGGGCTAGTGTCATGTCATTCATGGATGGCTTCTCTGCATACAACCAAGTTGTTGTGCACCCTGATGACCAAGAGAAGACTGCCTTTACCACCCCCTAGGGCACTTTCATGTATGCTAAAATGCCATTTGGGCTAACAAATGCTTGGGCTACTTTTCAGAGAGCCATGGACCTATATTTTGTAGGGTTAAAAGATAAATTTGTGCTCAAATACTTGGATGACCTAACTGTTTACTCTCACATCCATCATGACCATTTGCAGCATTTGAGGAAGGTATTTCTAAAGTGTAGAAGGTATGGAATATCACTCAACCCTAAGAAGTCCCAGTTTGCACTCAATAAAGGAAAACTCCTAGGCCACATAGTCTTGGCTAAAGGTGTAAAGATCGATCTGATCAGGGTGGAAGTAATCCAGAAGCTGTCAATACCGAGGTCAAAGAGGGACATTCAGTCCTTTTTAGGCAACATAAAATTTTTCAGGAGGTTCATCCCTAATTTCTCTGAGCTGGTGAAGCACATAACAGTCATGCTGAAAAAAGATGCAGAAATAAAATGGACTGACCAGGCAAGAAACTCTTTTGAGGACATTAAGAACTCTATCATGGAGGCCCCAACCCTGATTAGTCCTGACTACACCAAGGGTTTTTACATTTTCTCTTTTGCATCCTATGACACAATGGCAGCTGTACTGTTACAAAAAATGATGAGGGTCTTGATCACCCAATTGCATTCTTCAGCAAAACCTTGAGAGATGCTGAGTTGAAGTATGATCCAATTGAGAAACAGGCTTATGCTCTCATAAAATCTTTTAAGACTTTCTGAATTTACATTCTCCATGCAAAGGTCCTTGCATATGTCCCTTCAGCTGCTGTGAAGGATGATTTGAATCAGCCTGACATTAATGGAAAGAGAGATAAGTGGATTGCCAAGCTCATTGAGTTTGATATAGAGGTGAAACCCACTAAGCTAGTGAAGGGACTAGGTCTGGCCAAACTCATGGCTAAAGAAAACTATGAGCTGATGGGAATAAACTTCACATGTGTCAAATCAGCAAAAGTGCAGACTGTGGTAACAGCAGAAGTAGATCAAGATCAGAATGACATTCCATCAGTAGCTGAAAAACTATCTTCATGTGAGTGGTACTCAGGTATTATTCAATTTTTGCAAAAATTAGAAGTTCCTCTTGATCTCACTCCTAATCAAGCACAAGATCCTAAGTTAAAATCTGTTAAGTTTTGCATAATTGACAAACTGTTGTACTGGAAAGACCAGTCTAGAATTTTGCTAAGATGTCTAGATAAAAAAGAAGCAGAGCAGGTCATGCATCACTTTCATTCCAGCACATGTGGGGGCCACCACTATTGGAAAACCATAGCCCACAAGATCTTAAGAGCAGGATACTATTGGTCAGTCCTTTTTGCTAATGTATGCACTTTTGTAACGGCCTGTGACCAGTGCCAAAGATTTATAGGGAAGCAGCATCTCAAATCCTTGCCCTTAGGCCTATTGTGGTGAATGGGCCTTTCCAGCAATGGGGTCTGGATTTCATAGGTGAAATAAATCCATCTTCCAGTGGACATCATAAATGGATCTTATTAGCCACTGATTACTTTACCAAATCAATAGAGGCAGTACCCACCAGGAATGCCACTCATCAAGTCATCGTGATATTTTTATATGAGAATATCTTTAGTGGGTTTGGCTACACAGTAAGGTTGGTAACTGATAATGCACCAGCTTTTAAAGCTGGGGCATTAGTTAAAATGTGTGAGTCAATGGGCATTCAACCAGTGCATTCCACATCCTATTATCCTCAAGTCAATCGCATGGCTAAGTCATCCAACAAAATCTTAGTCAAGATCATCAGGAAACTACTGGAGACAAATCAGAAAAGCTGGGATTCAAAGATTAAGTTTGCTTTATGGGCTGATAGGGTAACAGACAAAATATCTATAGGTACTTCTTCATTCAAGCTAGTTTATGGTACTGAGGCCATTTTTCCTATTCAACTCATTCTTCTAGTGGCAAAATTCTTTCAAGAAGAGGAAGATGAGCCAAATGATATGGTAAGGAGGATGATGGACTTTGTGGAGTTACAACAAATCAGAGAGCAAGTTATAGGAAAATCAGAAGCCCATCAATAGAGGATAAAGGGCATGTTTGACAAAAGAGCAAAAGTAGACAACTTCCAGGTTGGAGATTGGATCCTCAAGTGGGATGCTATCAGGCAGGACAAGGGCAAACATGGAAAATTTGACTCTTTGTGGATTGACCCTTTTGTGATAGCCGAGGTACATATGAATAACACCTTCAAATTGCAGAATCTGGAAGGGGAAGAGGTATTTGATGGCCCAATGAATGGGTTTTTTCTGAAACTCTACTTTATTTGAGGCTCTGAGGCCTTATCATTGTAAATTAGTAGATAGTAGGTTGTTGTTGCTTACAAAATCAACTCCATGCCCAATGGAATAGTAAATGATAGTGTTAAGTTATTTAGTTGTTTTTTAGGGAAAGGTATTTTGGTTTGGGATTATTGGGACCTGACTGGGAGGTTCCCATCCCCAAGTAGGAGCCAGATGTTATCTCCCAAAATAAATTTATTTTGACGGTATGAAGAATTGAATTCATGTAATGAAATATCTGAGTATGACTGACAATTTGAAAGCCCCTGTTTTTTATTTGGTTGAAAATTTTAAAAGTTATAGCTTTCAGTGGCTTAGACAAGGCTTATTATAGCTCATTAGCCACCGAAAAGCTATGTTTTGGGGGCTAAACAGTTGAACGCGGGGTAAAAGTGAACCACCAAAAGGGGTCCAAGCAAGCAAAGTTAAAATAACACTTTCGGTGGCTTAGGAGAGACTCCAAAAGACTCATTAGCCATCGAAAAGGGTCGCTTTCGGCAGCTTAGAGAGAGGAACAGAAAGGATTTTAACCGCCAAAAGCAGGTAGCGAGCAACACTGGAAGAAGTACATTCAGTGGCTTAAGCGAGGCTCGAAACAGATCATTAGCTACCAAAAAGGGTTGCTTTCGGCAGCTTAGAGAAAGATTCAATGCATATGCTAACCATCGAAAGCAGGAAGATAAGCATCAGGTGAAAAGTACTTTCGGTGGTTTAGGTGAAATCTAGGGCATTTCATCAACCACCAAAAGGATGGGTTTTCGGTAGTTAAACAGGTTTTTCGACGAGGCCAATATCCACTGAAAGTAGGATTTCACCACGACGAAGGGGTAAAGGTTTTGACGGCTTAAGCAGAAAAAATAACACTTCGATAGCCACTGAAAGCTAGCTTTTCGGTGGCTAGTTGACAAACTCCCATAGGCTATTAACCACCGAAAAGGCAAAGTGAGAAAAGAGTTAGAAAAGAGTCACATCCGACCCCGTCAGCAAGATAAACGATCAGTGGAGGGCATGACAAACCACCAAAAATATCTGTGCCTACATAGCCACATGTGTAAATGAGTTAAAAAGGTCATTAGGAAACTGGAAAAGGACTGATATAACCAGAAACCCTCAGTCTCCTTCCACATGTCCAAAAGAGCATCAAAAATCCCATCGAATACTCTGTATGATGTAGGTTATGATTACTTGGGAAAGGAGATCAAGAGGATCAGCTGCTGCCATCAGTTTATGATCTCAACCTCCATCATGACAAAATGAACCCTCATAATCAGTGCCAAGAGACTCCATCAACTTTCATCTTCAAGATTATCATTCTTCTCCACCAGAAAAACTAGATCTAAAGGAGTAGCCTGCTAAGCATACTGTATACAGAACTAAGAACTATTTTGCAGCTACCCATGAGAGGCACTCATCAAGATGAAGAAGAGTGGACCTGCTCTCAGGCAGGAGCTAGGTGATATTGGTTATTTACAATCACATCCAGAGGTCTGCAGACTCTTCCAAGAGGTTGGATGCTACAAGTTCTATGAAAAGATACAAGGCTCCCATCAATAGGTGGCTAAAGCATTTTCCCTCTCATTTGATGGTTCAAAAGTAGTCATAGGTAAAGAGGAGTTTCACATAGATGAAACCCTAATCACGGAGGTGACAGAACTCCCTAGCATACGGGAAAAATGGTTCAAGACTACCATACCAAAAGATGTGGAATTCAGGTCTTACCTTAAGCCTGAGCATAGAGGAATGGTGTAGAAGAAGAGTGTGCCATCATCATGGTTAGAAGAGAAGTGGCAACAACTGCTGAAGGCCATTGTGGTCTACCTAACCTGTGAAGGGATATATAACAGAGCCATGATCTACCATTTCAAGTTGATGAATCACTTCACAGGTAAAATCCCTCTCAATTTTCCCTTTTACTTACGCAAAAGTCTGGGAAATATGGCACATCAAGTGAAAGCCCAGCCATCCAAGATTGCTGGCAAGCTGTCCCACCATGGTCTTATCCAGCTATTGGTCCAGGAGTTGTTGAAGAGAAGGAACATGGCATGGCCTTATTTTATGTTTTGGAATGGATTTGAGACAGGCCTTCAGCCAGAAGAGAAAGGGAAGTCTCCTTCCAAGAAGTCCAGCACACCAAGGAGTGGGAGAATAAGGAGGAGGGCCATTTCCCCAACAGCAGCAGTAGAATAGCCTCTCTCCTCTTCCAAGACCAAGAAGGTAAAAAGGAACTTGGACTTCAGTGAGAAGGGCAAGGAGTTTGAAGCACACCATGAGAATATCCTAAATCTACCCTATTCAGATTCTGAAGAAGAGCAAGAAGAAGATGTATCCCTAGCTCTGCAAATTGTACCAGTTTCTGAAGCACTACCATCCCCCACACCATAGGAGCAAGAGGAACCAACATAGAATGCTTCCTCCAGCAAGTCTAAAACTCAAAAGATCAATCAGCTACTGAGGCAAATTTATGAGATGGAGGTTTTGGAAAGAGAACTAAAGAGAAATAATGAAACATTGACCAGTAGGAACAAGCTACTGCATAAGGCTTACCTGGAGCAGAGAGAAAGATACATTTTCTTGAAAAGGCTGAACACAAGGTACCTAAAGGACGATACTAGATTATACGGGATGGTTAGGCTCCAAAGGCTACAGCTGAAGGAGGCCAAGGAAAACCCTAGCAGCCACCCCACCTTAGAAACCCTAGCTGAAGCAGTAGTTAGTCTCTAGCCTCCTGAAACTAGACAAGGCATTGTTAACACTCCTATCACGAAGCCTACAGAAGAGTAAAGCTGAGCAAACAGGCCTAAAAAGACATTTTTGAGAAAAAAACTAATAATTTTTGTAAAACAAGGCTTTCGGTGGCTTAGGCGGATGCTGGGGCAGTTCATTAGCCACCGAAAGTGCCACTTTCAGCAACTAACGGTTTCGATAGACTGGCCTCTTAACCACCTAAAGCAGACATAGGCTTAAAAGCAAGTTTTGGCATATAGGACCAGTTATGGGCAACTACAAATGGCTCAGGGACGTGATCTAAAGATGAAAGACGCTGAGGGAAGCATTAGAAAAGGGTATGTTTAAGCTCTACTATGACATAACAGCACAAAAGGCCACCAACCCTAGCTGTCAAGAGAAATTAGTGGCTTAACTGGTAGAGGGCCAGTAGCAGTAATCATCAGCAGTTACTTTAGTTATCTAAAAGTTCATTCAGTGGACTAATTCTTCAGTTAAGTTAAGATAATTAGTTAATTATGGTTTTGAACCCTAATTTGCAAAAACTATTATTTTTGTTTATTTTTGTAGAAAACAAATCCAAGTTTTTAGGATCTGTATATTTTGTAAGAGGCTATAAAGCCTAGGACTAATTTCATGAAAAAGGTTCGACTTTGGGGATTTATAAACCTATACTATTGTCAGGTTCTCATTTTGCTCATTCTTGAATATAAGCTCTTTTGTTATAATTTGTCCAGCCTTCATCTTTGTCTTTACTGTACTTATGCCTGAATGTGTATTTAAGTTAATTTCAAGTTGATTAATAACTAATAGCTATCATCCTATTGGTGTGTTAATGTGATTTGAATTATAAGTACCATCCTTATCATGATTTAGCCATTTATATGCATCTTCTTTGAATGTAAATATGCCAGCCTGATGAGTTCTCCGTCCCTGCACCTTATTGTCAACTTTTGAACAGTTGTAACTAAAAGCCTTGTGATTGAGTGAGTTTCATGCATGTCTTGAGAGTGGAAGGTTATATAGGTCACCTGACTTGATCCACATCAGAAAAATCTAAAAACATTGTAAGTTACCAGGCATCCTTGAGCTACAACCTAGAGGAGTTTCCTGGAATGATAACACCTAGTACATAAAGGGCATCTTTCATCTTCATAGGTTTATCGAAGTCTAGTTTGTAGGAAGCTTCTCCTACCCCTTTTATAGGATATTGGTAATCGTCTCCAAGTTTAAACTTATGAGGTGAATCCTTCTCTGTCAAGTTGAAAAGAGAGTCTTTAAAACATGTCATGGGCTTAGAAGAACCGTTATCAACAAGACAAGTATCACTTCCATGAGTGATAGTCCCTCTAAGAGAGAAAATCAACACATATTATTCTTCACTAGAAGAATATTCTCTTTCCTTCTTCTGAACATGTCCATCATCTTCGATGGCATGAGCATGATACCTCTTCTTCTTTCCTGTATTGTATTGATCTTTTGCATGAGGACAATTTCTTACAATGTGTCCCATCTTCTGGAAAGAGTAACATCTAACTAATGAGTAATTATTCTGGGACCTATGAGTCTTATGAAACTTCTTGGGTTTCTTTTAGAGTTCCCATCCTTCTTGAACTTCTCTTTTTTTGCATGTGTTTTTAGAGCTAGATCGTATTCTCCCATATTTTATTCTCTTGCTACCAGTATAGCCTCTTCTTGATTGCATTCTTCCCATAATATTCTATACTTGGTTATCTTTATTCTAGAACAGATCCCTTGAATGAATGCTCCCATGACCTAGGAAGGCCATTCAAGTTAGTCATCACTAACTCGGCTTCTTCAATTGTATCTTCAATGGCTTTGATTTGTTCCTTGATTTGAGAGACTCTTGTGAAGTAAGATTGGATGGTCTCTGAATTTTGCTTCCTCACATTTTTGAGTTTCATTCTCAAGGCCATCTTTTGATTGATATTCTTTCCTTCATATAGCTTGGACAAAATATGAGGAAAAGTGATCATTGATGGAATCAGCAATGATCCTCTTAGCCCTAACCATATTCTTCTTATGTCTTGCTTTGTCTTCTTCTCCCTTTGGCTCTATAATCACTTACTTAACATAATTATCCAAGTCATTCTCTTCAAGAATGAGAAGCACTATATACTTCCATGCTTGGAAGTTATCAACCCCTTCAAGCTTATCTTCAAGCTTGGTATTGTTTTTCATCTTGATAATATGAGAAACTCAAATGGAAATAAAGATTGTAGGACTTACCAATTGAGTTGTTCACTCTAAGTGTTGGCATCAATTTTCTTTTAAAATTTATTGACCTAGGGTTTGACAGAGAAACCCTAATTTTTAAACTAATGAATCTTGGAATTATGATACAAGGAAAAGGTATGCCTCCCAAATGAGAGTTGAGAAAAGGTATTCTTCTTCCAAAACTATGGACAGATATGCCAAAAATTTGATGCCCAAGATTTCATGAGTAGTAGTGATAGGGCCAAAATTGAAAATCCTTAGATCTGGAATTTTCCTCCACAGGAAAGTGCACCTCTTGGTGCGAGTTAGTTTGACCTCCTTTTCAAGCTAATCTATGGAGGGAAGTGCCTAGAACAGGAAGTCTTAGTTTTCAACTTCCATCAAATTGTTGCATAATGACTTCTTTCAGGATGGCTCGGATACCATGTTACAATTTTCACTTGACTAGTAGTTATATTAGATATTTAAACAATTCTATTATATCGCAATAATAAGCAATAGGATCACTAAATACAAGCACAATATACAAAATAGATACAAAATTTTCTCCTCTAGGAAACCCTTAAAAGGAAGAAAACCAAACAACTTCTTCAGTATAGATTCATGAGCAAGTACAATGTCAATCTAGTACAATGAAGAGATAAAACTCTTCCACGCAAATATCCCGAGAATAGATAAGATAAGAAACCCTAAGAATAATATGTCTTCAATGCAACTACTCTTCTCCCAAGCGAACTTGTTCTTCTCTCTCACACACTAGAAAACTTGCCTGAGTGAGTGATATGTCCAAATGAGAAGTGTGCCCTCTCTATTTATACTTGTCTCTCAAGTGACTTTCCCCTTATGGGGTCGACTTCTCTAACTTCTAGGGTCAACTTCTCAAAGGAAACATTAAATAATCCTTATTTAATATTATTTATGGATTATTCTGAGATGACTTTACAAGAGGGATTACATTCATGCTTTAAGGTTTATTTAGATGATTAAATACAATATGAATCTCTTCCAAAGGAAGTACGATAATAATACAATAACAATATCTTCTGAAGTTACATTCTTCAATAGGTTTACCAACCACTAGGAAGGGACACTATTGTTTATTTGTGGTAGTTGAAAGATTCAACATGATGTGCATTCATATGTCTTGTAAAAAGACCATCAAAGGACAAGAAGCAACAAACATGTTCTTTGAGTAGGTATGGGTGCACTTTGTGATTCCAAGGAGCATCATCTCAAATAGGGATACCAGATTTCTTTGTAATAAACAATATATATATAATATATAAATATATAAATAATAAATCAATAAGTAATCTTCAATAAACTAATATGTAATGTAGAAACACTTTCCTGATTAAAGGTCATTTCTCTTTATGAATTGGAACCCCTACGTGTGTATATATACAATCCCTCATTCTTATTGTAATCATCGCATCATCTCTTATTTCTACATACACTTATTGCATATTTTTATCCACTTATGGATTATTGTACTTTGTCTTATTTACATTGGATGTTTCTTCAGTAAACGAACTTCGTTCATTTCATTGGTATCAAATTTGATTCTGATCCCAACTTTTGGCCACACCTTCTACCAAATTGTTGTCCTTCGCAACAAAATTCTTGTCTTTTGGCCACACCAATTTCAGAGTCTCTCTGGAAATATCAAGTCATTGACCAAAAACAAGTGAAGATTTCTATGAAAAAGAATTAGTTGGCTGCAAATTCAAAGAGATAGCAAATCAAGAAGATGTGTGTGTGTGTGTGTGTGTGTGTGTGTGTGTGTGTGTGTATTCTTGATTTGCAATCTCTTTGAATTTGCAGCCAACTAATTCATATATATATATATATATATACAATATGTACAATGTATATATATAATGCCCCATGCATGCTCTGTCGCACCAGTCCCATGCCCCATTGTGCCCTCGCGAGATGGGATTATTTTTTTATATGATAACAGGTGTGTGCCCTTGCGCTATGACCTTTCCTTGAGCTATATTCATCTGGTTCATCGACGACAGCGGCAACAATGAGCTTAGAGATATGATGGAGTTTTCCTTGTGTTTATTTTGGTGGTATGGTGTGGTTTCTCGTGGTGTTATGGCTGTGAATCCCTCATTGCCCGTGGCACATTGTTATGATGCCCTCACTAATCATGGTTTGGTTGTGACACCTTGGACATTACAATGGATCCTCTTCACTGTCGACGGCTATCCTTACTGTGCATATTGAGTCGTATACTATCCTTGTACGAGGCGACTAGGGTTTGAACCCTAGCCGTCGTCCTCTCTTTTCATAATGGCTCAAATGGATTGAAGAGGATCTTGCATGGATTGAAGAGGAGATTTCCACCGACGGCGATGAAAGTAATGACTGGGATGGCTTGGTTTTTCCCTTGCTTGTGGGCTAGGTCCATTCTGGTTCATTTTTGTTGTTACCCGATACACCTGAAGGCAACGGTGGCTTTCTGGTAGTGGACTTTTGCCAATTCATTCTATGAGTGGCTTTTGGATTTAGCTACTTGTGGGATGACAGGTTTTTGTCCATGTGAATGTTTTTTTGCTCTTTTGGAGCAGTTGTTTCCTGCCACAACGCTTTACTTCGGCTGGGTGCTTGGTTTTGGTTGCTCAGGTTGTTGAGAACTGTTTGTGGTTTTTTACTTTGGATGGGAGCCTGGTTCTGGTTGCTCAGGTTGTTGAGCATAGTTTATGGGTTTTGGCAAGATTTGATACCTAGTATCATAGATATGTATATTTTTACCTTTGATTCTAATGAATATCAAGGAACTGCACTTTTTCTTCTTGAAAAAAAAACCAACAGTTCCCACTTGCTTGCCCTCGATGCCTTAGCTCACCTCACGCCACCTCCGTCCTTCTCCATATGTGCGTTCCCACACTAGCTACATCTATTCTCAAACCATTAGGGTTTAAACCCTAATTCTAATACAATCCCAAAAATATATATATTATAATATATTATTATTATATTAAAATTTCAAAAAATATATTATTATTATTATATTAATAATATTAATAAATATTTTTATTTAATAATTGTTATTACTACAATTATTGTATATTTAAAAAAAATGGATTCAAGTTATACTTGCATAAAAAAAAATTACATATATAAAAGTAAAAGGTTATTAAACCCTTTCAAGGAAGATTTAAGCCCCTTACATAAGGACCACATTAGGGTTCCTTTTACTTTTTGGTGTCCATTTATTATCAAAGAAAAGATAAGAACCAGAAGCCACAAACTATGGCAACTGTAGATTCAGAAATGCAATCACAACTACAAGTAGTATTGGGAGAATTAGCACATTATAAAGCGATCAATGAACCATTATAGTTTGAGATCGAGAAGCATAATTATTTTAATGGGTTAACTAATAAGTAGAATCGTTGCTTAAAATAACGTATTAAGGAATCAATCACTCAAATTGAGAGATTAAAAAGTGACGACAACTTACTAGAATATCTCTTTCCTAAAACACCAAAATTGAAAGTTGGAACAAGTTAATGAATATATCGAGAAATTGTTGTCAAAGAAGGATGAAAAAGTATCATGTTTAAAAAAACAGTCAAAATTTACTCACAAAAAACAAGAATTCAAAAGAAAAAAAGCAAGACAAAAAAAATTGGAGCAAGAAAATCAAGGACTTGAATAGAAATTATCCAAAAAAGATGAAGACAACTCTTGCTTAAGAAACCTTAACCAGAGGTTGCTCGAGCAATTAGTAAACTAGGACTGTAAGATCAAAGTTGAAAAACCATCGAACAATGATGAACTTTCACACTTAAGGACTCATAATCCTAGTTTAATTACACAAATTAAGAAGCTAAAGCATGATAAAATTCCATTACAAGAAAGGGTAGAGCAACTTACCAACAAGGAACCAAAGGTCAATAAAGAAACAATGATTGTTTTCTTTGAAACAAAGAAGTCGTTAGAGGTAAAAATACAGACATTAGAAAAAGGAACAAACACATACCCAATCAAATTATTACCAGAAATATCAAAAGTCGAACCTCCAACAAAAAATCACAAGAGATCAAAATACCTTATCATCGTCCAAATTATAAAAGTTGTTATTCCCAATGACAAGGTCAAAATGAGTTATGATTTCAAAAAAGAATGGAGACAAAATCAACAAAATCTGTGGAAGTAGAAAAAGAGAAGTTCAATCCAACAAATTGATCAGCAAAAGGTCCTAATGAAGGTTAACCTGGGATGGACCACTTCACAAATAATGCAATATTTTTACTTGGGAATTCGTAACTCATATCGTCATGTTTCATCAAGTGTCATAGCTACCAGAAAAGAAGATTAAGAGAAGGCATCAAGAGCAAGAATAAGGGATAAATTCTTTCATAATTATGCTTTGAGGACAAAGCATTTCTAAGGGGGAGGCAATGTAATAAACAAAATACATATAATATATAAATATAAATAAATATTAACAATACATCAATAATTAATATCCAATAAACTATTATGCAATCAAGAGATACTTTCTTGAAGAAAGGTCATGTCTCTTTAAGAAAGGGAACCCTTGCATGGGTATATATATGGTCCCTCATTCTTATTGCAATCATCTCATCATATCTTATTTATACATACACTTATTACATATTTTTATCCACTCATGGATTATTGTACTTTGTCTTATTTACATTGGATGTTTCTTCAATAAACGAACTTTTTTCATTTCATTCTCCTGCATTTTGGACTACAGTTTAGGAGAATATGGACACTAAGTTGAAGAGATATACAACATTCCCTCCACGGATAGATGGGCATATAGATTTAGTCAACAAGACTTTGGTGCAACTTTGGAGAGGTTACAATCAGAAGCATCCAAATATTTGGGATGAAAATCTAATCTATATTCAACACTGTTATAATAGATCACTCCACAATTTTACTGGTAATTCCCCTTTTGAAATTTGCTTTGGTTATTTTTCTCCTTCACCCTTGGATGGTGTATATGGAAAATAATGGGGAGTGAGGGAAGACACCACAAGTGAAGCATTAAGAGCTGAAAAATTCATTGGTAAGATCAGACAAATCCATTTTCAAGTACATGAAACATTGAAGAATTCATAGTAAAAGGACAAGGTCGGACATGACCAACACAGTGTTGAGAAAACATTCAAGGCGGGAGACAAAGTTTGGTTGCACTTGAATAAGAAAGAATACAAGGTCCCAGTAAGAAGATATGGGTGCTACAATATGGTCCTTTCGAAGTGTTGGAGAAGGTAGGTTATAATGTTTATAGACTCATTGTACCCCCATATATGCACATCTACTCCGTAGTGAAGGTGGAAAATCTAAAACTTTTTGAACTGTCCATGTTGGACCAGGAACATGAGCATGTTTCACCTTTAGTAGAGGACCTAGCATCAAAAGCTTGGGCAGAATTAGCAGAAGAGATGGTTTTTTAGAAGAAATTTAAAACAACTAGATAAGGACAGTATGAGCTCTAGCGGGTTGGGTTGATGGGACGAATTCTAGGCAAGGCTAAGTGGTATTCCAGGGAGAAGGTGGAGGAAAAATTTCCTCACCTGATTTAGTAAAATATTTTCGGAACCAAAATTATCCCAAAATGGGTAAGTATGATATGAAATGGATCAATATATAATATGTCATCTATTTGGTGCTTTCTGGGTGGGAAGAAGGGATGAATTGGCTTGTAGGGCCCATTTTTGGGGAAAGTCTTACTTTGCATATTTGGGGTCCAAAACCTTTAAATGCACATTTGAGGGGTTAAATGATGTTTTTTTTTGGGTGAAAAGTTTGCAAACATAGCTAAAAATCCCCTTCGCGTTGCTCTACACTCTAAGATCTTTCCAACATTGTAAGAATCACGTCAATCGGAGTTTGTAAGAGAAATTACCTATCCAGTTGACCACCATATTACCAGGTGGATTCCATGTAAGCTCTCATTACCCACACATGTGGAGCTAGTCATGTGTGGAATTTCAAGAACATTTTAGAGTGTCCAAAACCCTAACCCTAATCATGGTTTGAGGCATGAGAAAACCTAAAACTAACCCTAAACAACTATTGTGTTATGTTAAATATTGGGTTTGTTAGGAGGAGAAGGGGTTCCTTTCTTATGGTATTATTGTATTGTTCCATAGTTGGGTGACAGACAAGGAATGGAAGTTAGAGCATAATGGAGGAAGCAGGAGATCCTATTGTAGTTGTATATGCCACAGTGTCATATGTAACTCCATACAGAGTACCACATTCTTTGTATTTGCATTGCATATTGGGGAAAAAAAGAGCAAGGCGTAATCCTCACTTCTAGCTACGTTTTTCCTCGTAATGGGTTTTCCCAAGGTACATATTGTGTTATATGTGTGTGGACATCTTACTTTTCTCTATTTATTTTCCTTTTAGTTCTAGTTTAGTTTAGCATTATGTGGAATTAAGCTAGCACATGAACTAAGTTGTAAGATCCATTGTGACAAATTGTACCATTGGAATATCCACAAAAATTTAAGGATCAATCTATGAACCTTACCAAGGAAGTTCCAATTGTTTCCAAGTATTTGTCACTCCAACAGTGTAAGGGAAGATGAGGGCGGGGACCCATACTAGAACAGTTGTGGGCATGTCCTTTTTTCAGGTCGAAATCAAGGTTCCATCAATTGAGGTGCATTCTTCTAGGATCCATGAAATAGGGGTTGCTTCGAAATATTAAGTCCATGTCTTGTTCTTTTCTTATAGAGGAAAACAAAAAAACCTCTTCCATATAAGCTTTGTTGGGCATTACCATTAATGAGGAGCCACCATTTTTTGCAAAGCCAAGTCTCCATTTCTTAGGGAGATGGCCAAAGACCAATGAATTGGTCAACAAACCCCTATTCTTGAAGAGCCATAGCCTTGATCTTGGAAGTAGAGGAGACAACATTGAATTCAAGGGTCTCATAGAACTTGACAAAGAGGGAGATATCCATTGCTTGAGGGTGGGTATTGGAGGTGTGGTTGGTGGAAGAGAGAGAGGCCACTCTTAGACTTGGATCTAAGAGGGATGCCATTAGTATAAGGAGAAGGTGTGGGTTAGGGTTGAATGTCATGAATATTGATCAAATAACGGAGGTAACATTCATATTGAGTAAAAAGGTAAAACTTTCATATTTGATATTTCCATTCACATTCTAGGATTGAAAAAAATAAACTTTCAACGTGTGAAATAACTAGTGAAATTCTATATTTGGATGCAATCTTCAAGGGAAGATAACTATTTTGTGATTAAAAGAAAAAGAAAGAAAAAATGCACTTCCATCGAATGTAAAGAAACATGGCCTTTGTAGGTTTGTGGCAAGTCCTATACTGAAGTAAAATATAGTGAAAGTAGCAACAACATCAACTACCATTCACCATGACAACTATGGACATCCCAATTTTAGTACCTTTTTTTACTAATAAAATAAAAAATGTTTCTTGGACAATAGATATACAAAAAAAGGAAGCCTAGATGTATGAGAGGCATGTGCGACGGGCAAGTAGTGAAAGGTGATTTGTGAAGATAAAAGGTGTGTACAACTAAAATAGTTTTGGATTTGGTTCAATGTGACATTTGTGGACCCATGCAAACACTCACAACATTTGGTGCAAGATATTTTTTATTTTTTTATGTTGAATTCTCAAGAAAGATGTGGGTCTAATCCATGGAGAATAAACCTTAAGCATTTTAATAGTTCAAACAAATTATAGTAATGATAAAAAATGGTTCTAGAAGGTGAATAGAGGTCCTTTGTTATATGACAATCCAAAATAATTAAATTAGTTTTATGGTTTTTGAAAAAAGAAAGGAATTCATCAACTAATTTTTGTGCCTTATCCACCTTATAAAAATAGGAATGTGCAAACACAAAACATAATGAAATTGAAATGGAAGGGATACATGCTACAATGTAGCAATGTGAAGCAATACGCAATGTTATAAATGTGTTGATTCTAGCTGGAAAATATGTCAAAATTATATCACATGTAGAAAGTTAATGTTTGTTGGTCAAAACGAATAATCAAGGGTCTAAATATTGTTAGGCATTGCTACCAATGAGGTAGTAACCAACGAAGACATGGTTTTTGTTGAAATTTCATGTACTTTTTAGTCCAAATTATATTTAAAAATTAATGATAATAGTCGCTTGGAAGCTAAAAAGTTCGTCAAGATGAAAGGTATACATTTACAAGAAGGAGGGGAGTCAATAAGGATAGATGTGCAAGATGAACACATGATTTAGACATTAAAAACAACACTAAATCAAGTAGCAGAGAACACTAGATTGGAAGGTAACACTTAAAATTAAAACCAAAGTGGTTCTACAACACTTTGTAACTTGATGTAGGGTTGAAGGAGGAACTTCCTTCATTGGCAAAGGGAAGGACAAGTGGGAGACCAAATATGGAAGTTAAAAAACAAGAGTAGGTACATTTCTATCTATTTGGTGTTGTAATACACTAATCAATGCCTTTTTTTCATAACATTATTTGGTGGATGAAATCCTTCAGAGAAGTTGCAAGAAAAAATTATTCTACAACAAAGCAAGACACGATAAGAGTTTAGTTTGGCTAGTCCAATTCCAAAAAATATGCACATAGTGGTGAAGTTAGATTTGAGGTACAATGAATAGGTTGGGCACTTTACAGGTCATGATAGGGTTAAAATGCCTTTTTTTTACATTCACGTATGTGCTACTAATAAGTAGAAAAAAAGCATCTATTAGAAAAAATAAGATAATGTACATTGTAGGTAGTCTAAAATTTTCAACCAACATTGGCTCTCATATAGGAGAAGAAGAGTTGGTGGATAATTAGGTGATTGGTGAGATGATTTACTCTGCATCAATGATGTTGGTTACATGTCATGTAATCAACAATGATCCTCATTTTGTAACAACTTTAGAATTTGAGTTTTAGAGTACAATTGAGAGGGACATGTGGTGTATACACAAGGAATCGAGGTGTGAGATTGTGTATAATAGGTTGGATGATTTTCAACCAATAGGATTTCATTGTTGTCATTTCAAGTTCTTGATTCAAATCGTAAATATAATTGTCATTGTTGTCAAAGACAAGAGGAAAATACATATGTCTAAGATGAATATTGTTGGAAATATTGTGTCACGTTTTTGTAAGTAAGTCAACTTTACATTAGATCATAAAAAAATATTACAATCAACATATGTCATTCCTATACTTCCGACCTATCAGTCCTTGCATCAAAATCCACCTAACCATAATCCTCAAAAAGTTTACAAAACCACAAAATGAGCCCCTCCTTCGAAGCAGAAAATAGAGCAATAATTATATCTCTTCCCATAAGTACTATAAACTATCAACAACTAAATCCAAGACATGAAAGACCTACTAACACTTAAACTAGACTTGGACCTCAACTAGGACAAAATAAAATGGTAGATAGATAAAACCATCAAGGAATCTGACAAAACATCGATGCCTCCCCCACGCCAGCAGGATGCATTGCACTTAACGAACCATTCATGCCACCCTGTCTTGGAAGGAACAAAATTCCAAGGCCGTGCACAATGATTTGAATCTTCTTGGGCATCAGGTGAGTGTAATCATGATGGGTTTCCGTAAATGCACATGAACCTCAGCTTCTCTGATTTTTTTCCTCTCGCTCTAGTAGGACATAACCCATGAGCCCCTAAACCACCCATAAAAGCAAAAATGACCCCCCGTACGGAGCCAACCGGGAACTTGTGGTGCTATGGTATTGGATCCACTTTTCTAAGGATACAAATCCTTCCACATGTTTTCTCACCTCCAATTCCTCCCAGAGATCCTACCCAATCCCATTTATTTCTTCCCTAATTGTCATTGGAATTGTAGCCTTGTATAACCATGGCGCTTGTGCTGCCCGAAGTTGCTCCCTATTCACATGCTTCGGACGGGAAAACACACTACCTCTTCCTTCCTCACTCACTACCATCAATAACAACCAACATCCAACAGATCTCCCCATAATGAAACTAACGTCTTCCTTCACAATGGAATCCCCTCGATAACTAATGTAGAAGAGTTTCCAATTACGTCCCATAAAAAATTTCCTTGTAAGAGAGCCATTAAGAATGATGATGACTGCACACTATATCCACATTTTGTTGCATGAGCTCGTACTCAAAGGCATGTGAAAACATCTTAGATCTAACATTCCCCATGCCCAATCTTCGACCTCCATTTATGTCCAGACCATCACATTACCACTCATAACTCCCAAAGTATTATTGTTGCATAAACCCAACAATCTATTGATTTCCTCATCCTGTCGCATTAACCTCCCACTTATTTGCATGAACACCCAACACCTATCACATAACCTCTTTGAGCACCATCTATTGATAAGGTTAACAAGTGTCACCCGCTTCCGGGGTGGAAATATTGTGTCAATGATGTTAGAGACAAGAGGAAATTACAGATGGACATTTGATGCTCAATTTGGATACCCTGTATTTGAAGGAACTTTCTTTAATAGGATCATATGATATATGGTTAAAAATATTATTTTGAGACCTTTCCAACAATATATGGAACTCCCTCTAACTCCATAGGATTGGGGATGTATGAAGTGTTAAAATGGCCTCACCAAACTCGAAGGTTAACCGTGTTGGTTTTACAGGTCTACCCAAAAAATTGAATTAAAACAATATAAATAAACATACAGGGGGCGCATTTTTCAAGGAGAATCACGTAAGGCTGAATCTGAAATAAGGAAATGCACATTTTATGAGAGGGAGGCAAGTTTGGAGATGTTTTAAGGGTTGATTATGGACCATGTTTCAACATGATATAATGATGTTTTAAGGGATGATTATGGACCATGTTTCAATGTGATATATCGATATTTTAAGGGTTGATTATGGAGCATATTTCAAGGTGATTTAATGATGTTTTAAGGGCTAATCTTGGAGTATATTTCAAGGTGAACTTATGACAGTTTTGGAGATACTTTAAGTGTTGATATTGGAGCAGACTTCAAGGTGATATTGTGATATTTTTGGAGCATATTTGAAGGTGATTAAGTGTTGGCAGGAATTTTTGGGGTAAGTTAGCTGTGCAACATCATGGATGTTGCGTAAGATCAAAAATGTCACACAAGGTAGAAAACGACGCGTAAGTCGGATTGACAATATTTTATGTATTTTGGTCATATTTTGTAGATTTGGACCGCATTATGTGGATTGTGGTTATTATTTTGTAGGTTCTGTTAAGAAGTAGTTAGGAATTTGGTTAAGTGGACCACTAATGTAAAGGCACAAGCCTATAAATAGATTTCAAATTGCAAGTGTTAAGTCTTCTTGCACATCTTCTTAGTCTTCTCTGCTGGGAGCGTTTTGGTTATATGTATGTGAGTTGAAGAACTGTTTTGGAGAATTTGTGTTTTGTTGTGAAAGTTAATATGACATGACGAAGATTGAGCAGAACCATTGTGTCTTTTTCTATCTTCATGTTTTCTATGATCCAAATGTGAATGTGATGTGTATCTGTGAATGATGCAATGTTTCTATGTTATGAATGATGACGTGCTGTGAGATTTGTTTATGCTTCGACATATGTTAATATGATCTACTAAATGATGATATGATTCTGTTAATGCATAATCTAAATAGTTAGATCTATTGAATAATGGTGCATTGAGTTTATAAGTAGATGCACGATCCTCCTTCATACTGCAGAAACTTGGTTCTGACAGTTCTCCCTCGAACATCTCAGGTGATACTTCACCTACTCTACAGGTGTTGCCGAATGGGGTAAAACCTGTCTGGGTCAGTGCTCGAGGAGATCGCGGTGGTTTGGGTGTCAATAGAGAGAGAACCCCTTTCGACTGGTTTTGTGTCAACATTATGTGACAGTATAGAGGGTTGATGTAAGGTTGGTTGGGGCAGATTTGAAGGTGATTATGTCACAATATAAAGGGATGATGTAGGACTGATTATGGCACATATTTCGAGGTGGTCGTATGAAATTTTTTAGGGTTGATATAGGGTTGAGAATTGCACATATTTTCATGAGATCTTATGAAAATGTTAAGGACATATTATGGTGCAATGTTTGAGGTGATTATCTCAACATTATTTTACCTATTTATTTAATTGGTTGGTTCCTAAACAAGTTCTTATTGAGATGGTGCTCAGTTGAGGATATTGGTGCCTTTGGTAGTTTGGTGCCAACAAATCTTATTAAGTTGGTGCTTAGTTGAGGAGATTGGTGTATTCAATAGTTTGGTGCCTACATATCTTGCTAATTTGGTGCTTAATTGAGGAGATTTGTGTCTCTAGTAGGTTGGTGCCCACAGATATTGCTTAGTTGGTGCTCAATTGAGGGGATTGTTGTCTCCAATAGGTTGGTTCCTAGAAACTTTGTAACAATAGGTTGGTGCCTACATGAATTAATAAATATAAAAAAAATTGGTTTTCTCTGAAATTGTTTCCACATTAATTTCTGTGTATTGTGAGTTTATGTATATTTATTGCTTTGAAGTTAATGAATGATTGATTAATGCTTACTGAAAGAAAAGGTATCTTATACTAAGTCAACCCCCCCTCTTAGTATATGAATAAGTTCTACAATTGGCATTGGATCAAGTTCCTTCATAAATAGTTTAACGACTGGAAGTTAAGATATCAGGAGCACACATGGCTTGCCAGGAAGGTTTCTCCACAAACAAGGCTATGGTGTTTGTTCGAACAAACTATGCATTTTGGAGCATAAGCATGTCAACATATATAAGGGATCTTTGGTTTTATATTCGGAAATTCAATGTAACTAGTTATACATCTCCAAAAACACCACCAATAGATAAGGCTAGAAAGACACTTAGTGAAAACATTGCAAAGGCAAAGGATGCCATCTTGAGTGGCCTATCAGATTCTGTGATTGTCAAGGTAAAGCAGTGTAATCAGCTAAAGATATTTGGGACAAGCTACAAAATATTTATAAAGAAGAATCTATTTTCATGGACATGCATACAAAGTCTAATGATGAAGAAAATGAACATAATAAAAAGGAAAATTTAGATTCAGAAAAGAAAAGAAAAAAAAGATATTGACAGAATGTGGATACAAAGTTTGTTGATGAATAAAATGAAGATGGTAAAAAAGAAAACTTAGAAGAAGAAGATATTACAAAGTCTGTTGATGAAGAAAATGAAGACAGTGAAAAATAAAACTTGGAAGAAGAAGATATTACAAAGTCTGTTGATGAAGAAAATAAAGATAATCAAAAATAAAAGTCAAATTTGGAAGTAGAGGACATTAAAGTAAGGCTCAAAATAGATACACTTAAGAAAATTATAAAGAAAAAGGAGAAATTGCATAAACATTAAAATAATGATCATGATCATGTTGAAACAGAGAACACAATTATCATACTGAAGAATTAGTTAGAAGAGGCAAAAAGGACAGAAGGAGTAGTGAGAAGTCAACTCAAAGAAAAGGAAGAAATCTGTGAGAAGCTAGAATCTAAAGTTGTCTCATTAAGAAAAGAATTGGAAAAGGAAAATGCTCAACTACACAGAAGTGTGAAGGATACTAAAACTTTGAACGACACTCTCAGTTACCAAGGGTCGCCATTCATCAAAACAGGTATTCGCTATGATAAGAATTAGAAGACCCCTGAAGAAGATGCAAGTGCTAATATTTTAATGGTTATACAATATCTAAAACATTTAGCATCATAACCATATACAAAAGGATCACTGAAATAAAGACAAACACACCCACACAAAAGAACAAAGAGATTTATCTTGGGAAACCCTAATTGGGAAAAAAATCCAGCAAAACTTTCTCGATATACACTTCAACCAAGTACAGTGTAAGACCCAAATAATAAGACTTATAATACCCCAAGAACAATACTGGATTGCTTCCTCTCTCCTAGATGGACTACTCCTTCTCTCTCTAGCACAACTGCTTGAGTGTTCTGCTTGTCCAAATGAGGGAAGCATCTCTCCTATTTATACTAATCAGCTAAGAGGCCTAATAACCCAACTAGGCCGACTTCTCCTTGCTGCCAATGTCGAATTGCCTTGGAAGACTCAAAAATACATTTTAATAATACTTTTGTGGATACTACTGACCCGACTTACAATGAAGGTTTTACCTCAAGGATTTACATGACCAAATACATCAATGACATCCCTAATCGAAGGAACAACATCTTTGAAATGGGTAATAATAATAAAAAATAGAATATATTCCAAGTATACATTTCTTTAACACTCCCTCTTAACAAGGAAGTTATTCTATAACACAACAATGTGTCTGTACAACTAACTAGTGAATCTATATGTCATAGGAATTTTTCACAATTACATCAACATCCGTGGAACATCATCATCATGGACATCTCTATCATCTAGTATCATCTCGAGCATCATCATCTTTGGTATCATCTCTAGCATCATCTCGAGCATCATCTATGGCATCATCTCGAGCATCAGAATTATCTCGAGCATCATCTATGGTATCATCTCAAGCATTAGCATTATCTCAAGCATCATCTCTGGTATCATCTCTCACATCATCTCTCGCATCATCATCTCTTGTATCATCTTGAGCATCATCTCTCGCATCATCATCTCTGGAATCAAATGCACGAACTTGTCTGCAAGTGAATGCAGTACCACTCTTCGTAAGAGAGTACTATCATACGCAGGACCATCCTCGGCTGGTAAGTGCTAGGACCACTCTCAACAAGAGAGTGTTGGTGTCTGCATGACCATACTCAAAGAGGATACTATCATCTACAACTAAATGCAAATATCGTCTGCAACTAAATGCAGGACCGCTCAACATATGAGTGTATTATCATACATAGGACCATCCTCAACTGGTAAGTGCTAGGACCACTCTCAACAAGAGAGTGTTCTTGTCCGCAGGACCATCCTCAAAGAGGATACTGTCATCTGCAACTGAATGCAAATCTCATCTAAAACTAAATGTGGTACCACTCAACATATGAGAGTACTATTGTCTATAGGACCATCCTCAGTCGGTAAGAGCTAGGACCACTCTCAACAAGAGAGTGTTATTGTCTACAAGACCATCCTATAAGTGAATGTAGGATCACTCTCCAGAAGAGAGTAATATCATTTGCAGAACCATCCTCAGTCGGTAAGAGCTAGGACCACTCTCATCAAGAGAGTGTTCTTTTCTGCAAGACCATCCTACAAGTGAATGCAGGATCACTCTCCAGAAGAGAGTAATAACGTCTGCAGGACCATCCTCAACTAGTAAGGGCTAGGACCACTCTCATCAAGAGAGTGTTATTTTCAGCAATATCATCCTACAAGTGAATGCATGATCACTCTCCAAAAGAGAGTATTATCGTCTACAGGACCATCCTCAGCCAGTAAGGGCTAGGACCACTCTCATCAAGAGAGTTTTCTTGTATGTAAGACCATCCGCAAGGAGGATAATATCATCCGCAAATGAATGTCGGGCCTCATCAACATATGTAGGAATGTTGATAAACTCGATTGGCCTTTTATACACTGGCACATCACTGCCATCTCGTCCTCAATAATAATCTCATCATCACTCCCTCTTTCTAGGGAAGTCCTTTCATACTACACCAAGCTTGTCTCAAAAGTGTTCAAACTTTACATGAGACAAAGGCTTCGTCAGCACATCAACAACTTATTCCTCTGTAGGAACATAATGGAGCTTTACAACTCCTCTCTGGACCATATATCATACTTTATGAAACACCAGGTTCTTTGTTAGCTTGATGCAACCTTGGTTGGCACAATAAATATATGTTGCATCTATCTCAGCATCAAACAATCCTGTCAATAGTTTGTGAAGCCATATTGCTTCGCTACAGGTTGGACATGTTACATTGTACTCAACCTCTTTCTGCTAAGCCATGAGATCATACATGATCCCAAACATCTTGAGGTTCTCTTTCTATCTTCGGCACTTCCTCTTTGCATCTGCAATGAGTTCATATTATCAGGTCATCAACATATACCAGTATTCTACATTCAACCTTAAAGTAAAGTTTGGAACCCACTTTACTCTTGGTAAAGCCTTAGTCCATGAGGAAGTTTTCCATCTTGTCATGCCATGTCGAACTCATAAATATTCTGTAGTCATTCCCTCTAAAGTAGAGCATCATCCTCCCTCTGCATTAGTACTCTATGTATCGAAACATTCTGTACTAGAGTGACATGTAGCATCCTATGATATCGATCTTCTATGTATCCATCTCAAGTCACTGGATACCAAGATTCTATATCTTGAACTTTGTTGAAAAGTTCCTCTTGCACCCATCTGTGAGATTTTCATCCTCGATAGGCTTCCATTTTCAACCTTGTAGCAAATGTTAATATCTTCATCACTCTAGGTGATCTTCAATCTCCTCATGTAACTGTAAGTGCTTATCCATGGGTGCCTTCTGAGCTCGTACAAATCCTTTTGTGCACATGTGATTCTCTAGTTGATATGCACTTCTACTTCACTAGAGAAGTGTGTATGTTCAATGGAGTATGTCATGCCATAATCTACTCCATATTTTTTAAAGAAACCAAGAACCTTGCTTTGTATCCCTCAATGCTGCCATCTATTGCATACTTGATCATGTATATCCACATGGAAGACAGTACGGACTTCCCTTCAAGTCTCGGAACCGCATCTTAGACATCATGCCCCATGATCAACTAGTACTCTTTGATCATAGTCTTCTTCCATTTCTCCTTGGCTACTTCTTCATAGCTAGAAGGATCTGCATCAATGATGTCACTCAACAGTGCCACATAACTAGAGTGTATCTAAGGCCTCTTAATTTCATTGGAAGTCTTTTCATACTTTTCTTCGTCTTGAATTATCTCTTGTGCCTAAGATGGTGTTCATCTCTAGAGGTGGATATATGCGGCCCTCTTTAGGTCATATCATGATTCTTATATTCTTCTAAATCTTTTTCTTCCACCATGGTGTCTCTAACCCTGGGAGCATCTTCATGTATGTTTATTGGAGTGAATCTTCTAACTAAATTATCGTCACTTGTTCTTCGGAACAAGACTCATCCTTCTTTTCTTGTAGGTGATTGCACATGATCTTTCCTACAAGACAAATACATCAGTAACATGGTTAGAAACATTTCATAATGACAAACTCTTATGCATAAATATATAATCATGCAACTATATTAGCCAATATAACATTCATCCATATCATGTATAAACATGAAATCTTTCTTCATGCCTTCCATCTCTACCATAACATTATTGAGATTGTGCACTAATCCCAATATGTCAGCAAAGAGGTTTCATTCTAGATAAGTAGCAATGGAGTGTTGTATAGCACCATAGACCACTTACCCATCACATGCATATTAGTAGTATATTGTTCATTAATACAAACATTCTACCATGCATAATACATTTCCTTGAACATAGATATGTGCACAACTAAACAATGTCATTTAAGAAACTAGATATATAGGAAATGACAATTCAAATACTTGTCTTTATTTGTTTGGTGGGTGGACTCCATCTTTATAAGACTAACTGGATCTTTCTACTTCATCATCTTATTCTGGGAACCTGTCTTTGTTTTTTTGGTGGGTGGACTCCTTCTTGATCCTTATGTCCTTCCAAGAATAATTGGATCCTTCTACTTCCTCATCTGATTCTGGGAACCTGTGTACTAGTTCTGAGTGTCACTAACTGCATTCCTTCTTATCCAAATACTGGTACGGATAAGAGTATGGTATTTTTCTTCACTAGTAGAATTCATGTTCCTCGTCACTTGAGGATCTTCTTTTTCTTCTCTGAATTAGTTGGTTCATCATCTTCATTGGTGTGAGAATTATGTATTTTCTTGTTTGACTTCTTGTTGAAGGAGCCTCTATTTTTTAGACAATCTCTGGAGTAGTGTCCCTTATCATCACAAGTGTAGTATAGAATCTTGGAAGGATTCCTTTTGTGTTATGTTGTGATGATGGTCCTCCTTCTTTCTATGATTTCCTCTAGAGTAAAATGTTAGAGCTTGATCTTTAGCTGCTCACATATCCTCCTCTTTTGTCAGTGAGTCGAGCCTCCTTTTGTGTGCATTCTTCCCATAGTCTTGCTGAAAGAGATCAACTTCCTTCTTGCACATATTCCTTGAATGAATGAATCCCATGATCTTGGGACCCATGATCTTGGGAGGTTGTTTGTTAAGTTTTAAATGGTTATACAATATTTAATAATATTTAGCATCATAAAATCATAACCATATACAAAAGGATCACTTAAATAAATGCAAGTGCAGCCACACAAAAGAACATGGAGATTTATCCTAGGAAACACCCATGGGGGAGAAAACCCAGCAAAAATTCCTCGATATAGACTTATAAGACCCCAAGAATAATCATGGGCTACTTCTGTTAGTTTTTCAACATTAAGCTATCATTATTAGGATCTTTAACTTAGAGAATAACAAGCACAGCAATCAAACACAAGAGACAATGAACACAGTGTTTTTCCTTGGGGAAACCATAAATGGAGAAAACCCCACAACTTCCTCAGAGATAGAATCAGCACCAAAATAGAAAATCCCAAAACAGTAAGTGATCTCCCGACAACAGTAACCTTCTTCTTATCTATTCCCAGTGTCTTCTCCTTCCTCAACTATGCGCTACACTTGAGTGTGTATGTGATGTGTGCTAAATAGAGAAGTCACCTCTCTATTTATACTAATTCCAAACATGACTAAAACCCTACTAGGGCCGACTTCACTCGGTGAGTCTAATAACCCTAGTGCCCCGGAACTGTGGGGAATTTAACCCTTAGTCAATAGGAGGGTTACCCACAATGACTTGACATGACTTGTTTACATTATAGATATTCCCAATAAGAACATCGGGGCATGACATGACATAATAACATCCCAGAATAAACATTGGGTTACAATAGATAAGAAATACAACTGAATACAATCCTAAGTTATAATTACATCAACACTCCCTCTTAAATAGGAAGGTATTCTCTCGACACAATTTTCATCACTGGTCTTCTTCTCTGGATCTTCTCGTCATCTGCATCTCCAATTCATCTTCGTCTTCAAGTCATCTTCATCTTCATGTCATGTTCATTTCTGGATCTATATCATCACCCGATCTGGATCATCATCACTGGATATCATCACTAGATCTGGATCATCACTCAATCTGGATCATCACTAGACATCATCACTGGATCTGGATCATCACTGTTGGATCTGGATCGTCACTGTTGGATCTGGATCATCACTGCTGGATATGGATCATCACTATATCAGGATCATCTCAGAGACATCATAACTAGATTTGGATCATAGCTCGATCTGGATCTTCTCTGGTCATCATCATATGTGCTATCTCATGATTCTTCTCGTCACAGGAAGTTCTATAGAGCCAACCTTCTTTCATGTTGGTTGTAGGCCTAGCCACCATGTAGGTCTTATTTAGTGCTTATATCTGACCTACTCGTCAGAATGTCCTACCCAGCACTTACATCTGACCTACTCATCAGAAAGGCACGCCTAGCACTCACATCTGATCATGTAGGAGCCTACAATCACATCAAAAAGGCCCAGCACTCACATTCACCAACATGATAGGACATCACTATCATCTGTGAAAAGGATTCAACACTTACATTTGAAATACTCATCAGAAAGGCATGCACTCACATATGACCTGGTAGGAACCAAATCCTACACCCTCGTCAGAATGGCCCCCAGTCCCAGACTGAGCTACCTGGTAACAGACCAGGTGCCTCCATTCTCCCAGAGAATGGAAATTGCCCTTATATCTGATCTAGTAGCAACCAAGTCCTACACCCCCATTAGAATGGCCTGCACTCACATCTGACCTGGTAGGAACCAAATCCTACACCCTCGTCAGAATGGCCCCCAGTCCCAGACTGAGCTACCTGGTAATGGACCAGGTGCCTCCACTACTCTCCCGGAGAGTGGCAATTCCCCTTACATCTGACCTACTCGTCAAAATGGCCAGCACTCATATCTGACATGGGAGGAACCTAATCCTTTAACCATGACAGAATGGCTCAGCCCTTACATCTAAACTGCTCGTCAGAATGGCTCTCTCAGTCCCGGACTGAGTGTTCCTGGTAACTGACCAGGTACCTCCATTCTCAGAATGGCATTCAGCACTCATATCTGACATGGAAGGAACCAAATCCTCTCACCATGAGAGAATGGCTCAGCCCTTACATCTGACCTGCTCATCAGAATGGCTTCCGGACTCGTCACTTCCCCTTGGAAGGAACCTTGATCTGGAGAACACCAAGCTTCTCCCTAAAGTACTCAAAATTCACTATGGCCAATGGCTTCATCAACACAGCAGCTATCTGATCATCCGTCGCAACATACTAGAGCTTCACTGCTCCCCTCTGCACCATATCCCCGATATAGTGATACTTGATCTCGATATGCTTCAACTTGTCATGGAACACCAGGTTCTCCGACAACTTCACACAACTATGGTTGTCACAATGTATACAAGTAACATCCAACTAGAGATCAAATAAATTAGACAGTAGCTTCCTTAGCCATACTGCCTCACAACTAGCTGAACAAGATGCGACATACTCTGCTTCAGCTGTACTCAGTGCCACACAAGATTGCTTCCTGCTAAACCAAGAGATCACACCTGATCCCATACTGAAGCAACACCCTAAAGTGCTCTTCCTATTGATGGCACTGCCTGCCCAATATGAATCAACATAACCTTCCAGGTTAATCTTCTGATTTGCATCGTACTTGAGCCCATAATCAACTGTACCCCTCAGGTACCTTAGAATATACTTTACAGCAATCAAGTGAACATTTCTTGGATCTGTCAAGAACTAGCTCAAGGTGTTCACCGCAAAGCAAATGTTTGGTCTCGTGTTCATTAGGTACATCAAGGACCCAATCATCTGATGATACATTGTACCATCAACCGACTATGATGAAGCATCACTCAATAGCTTCAGTTTCGATGACATAGGTGTGGCCATAGCCTTGTAGTCCATCATCCCAAACATCTTCAAGATCTCTACTGCATACTTTCCTTGTCCAAGAAAGATTCCATCTGCACTCTGCCACACCTCGATACCTAGAAAATAATGCATCATACCCAATTCCTTCATTTCGAACTCAGCAACAAGCTTTCTCTTCATATCAGCAATCAACCCATCCATACTTATCACAAATAGATCATCTACATATAGTAGAAGTATCACTGGGTTTCCATCTTCAACCTTGTAGTAAAGGTTGGAATCTGCGTTACTCTTGGTAAAGCCTAAACTGGATAGAAAGCTATCAATTCTGTCCTACCATGTCATGGGTGCTTATTTCAAACCATATAGGGATTTCTTCAATATACACACATGAGACTCCCTGTCATGTGTCTCAAAACCAAGTGGCTATTCTACATATACTTCCTCTTCCACTACACCATTCAAGAAAGCAGTCTTCACATCTACCTGGTGTATCTTCCATTTCATCACTGTAGCCAGAGAAAGCACTGATATGATGGAAGTGTATCTAGATACAGGTGCAAAGGTTTCTTCATAATCTATTCCTTCTTTCTGAGAGAACCCCCGAGCCACAAATCTTGCTTTATATTTTTCAATGCTACTGTCTGCAGCATGCTTGATCTTGTAGATCCCTTTGGAAGTCACAAATGACTTCCCTTCTGGTCTTGGGACAACATCCCAAACATCATTCTTCATTATCGATTGATATTATTCGATCATAGCATCCTTCCATTCTTTTCGTTCTGCCGCTTCTTCATAAGTGGAAGGTTCTTTATCAATGAAATCACATAGTAAAGCTACATACCCGGAGCAGGATCTGGTCCTCTTTCTTTCTCTGTGATTCTCTTCTGGAGCCCCATATCTTTCCACACCTTGGATAATTTCATGTACCCAAGCAGGTTTCCTCTTATGAGGATTGTTCTCCAGAGGTGGATCTACAGGTCTTTGTGGTTCTTCAAATTCTCAATCTTCTTCTTGAGTTTCTTCGTTCATGGTTGTATCATGAATTTTGGGTGCTTCTACTTCTTCAGGTTCTTCAGCATGTATTTTTATGGATTTGTTGTAAGCTGTGTCTTCATCAAATGTCACATCCCTTCTGATGTCAATATTCTTGTATCCTGGGAAATATATTCTGTAAGCCTTCGAGCTTTCAGAGTATCCCACAAATATACCCTTCTTTCCTGAAGGAGCTAATTTTGTTCTCTTCTCTTTTGGAATGTTTATGTACATAGGACAGCCGAATATTCTGAGATGGCCGACTTCTGGTTTCTTTCCGGAGAAGACTTCTTCAAGAGTCTTGTTATCAAGTACTCTATGTGGAGTACAGTTCTGTACATACACCACTGTTCTGGCAACTTCCGCCCAAAGATGCATCGGAAGATCTTGATCATGAAGCATTGCTCTTGCAGCTTCCATGATAGTTCTATTCTTCCTTTCTGCAATCCCATTTTGTTGTGAATTCTCCACCGTTATCTAATCGAATTCCTTGAACTTGTTGAATACTTCATATTTGTTCTTCATGAAGTAAACCCATGTCTTCCTAGAAAATTCATCAATAAAAGAAACATAATATGCATACCCACTTAGTGAGTTTGATGACATAGGACCGCATACATCGGAGTGGATGATTTCCAAGATTCCTTTTGCTTTGATTTCGCTGCTTGGAAATGTCTTCTTTGTATTCTTTCCTTTTGCACATCCTTTGCAGACCCCATCATGTTTTGCTTGGATTTCTGGAATACCTTCAACAGCTTTGCTTGCAATAGGTAGTGCTCTGTAATGCACATGTGCAAGCCTTCTATGCCAAATTTCACTTGTCTCTACTGTGTCATGGACCAAGGCTTGTTCTAGATGGCCCTTTAATTTGTACAATCCTCCTTCTTGTTCTCCAATCACCACTGCATCATTGAAAGTCTTTCCTTTTGGCCACATGATGACTTGACCATTTATGAATGCAACCCTCATTCCTTTTGCATCTAATGCAGATATGGATAGGAGGTTCTTCTTGAGTCCTGGCACAAACAATACTTCCTTCATTGTCAGAGACTTTCCAGAGTCTAGCTTATAGGAATATTCCCCACTACCTTTTATTGGATATTGGTAATCATATCCTAGCTTCACCTTGTGAGGTGATTCATGTTCTGACATTCTCACAAAGGATTCCTTGAATCCTATCATATGTTTGGAAGCCCTGCTATCTATGAGCCAATCATTGCTTCCATGATTAATGTTTCCTGTGAGAGTCGAAATCAAAACATATTCATCCTCGCTTGAAGAATCTTCACTTTCATATCTGGTTCTTTTCTTGGATGGTTCATCATTATCTGTAGCATGAGCATGATGTCTTCTTTTGTTGCTCCTTTTCTTATTATGTTTCTTAGGACAATTTCTTGCATAATGTCCTGCTTCATCACATGTATAACATATGATCCTAGACAAATCTTTTCTAGTGTTATCTTTGTGAGAGTGCTTACCTCTGGAGTGATGAGATCTTCTTTTGGTTGACTTGGAGTGTACCGTGAGATCTTGATCTTCACTTCCCATATTTTCTTCTCGAGCTGCTATCCGAGCTTCTTCTTGAGAGCACTCTTTCCATAGTCTGCTGAAATTAACTAACTTATTTCTAGCATATATCCCTTGAATAAAAGAGTCCCATGATCTAGGGAGAGCATTCAAGGTAGTCATCATAATCTCTGCATTTTCCACTTCTTCATCTACTACTTCCAATTGTTCCTTGATCTGAGAAACTCTTGTGAAGTAAGACTGGATTGTTTTTGCATTTTGAATCTTCACATTCTTCATTTGGTTTCTCAGAGTCATCTTCTGTTTTATGTTCTTCCCTTCAAACAATTTGGTTAGGGCATCAAACATAGCTTTAGCTGTCTTTATGGAGGACACATGTGGTATGAGATGATCCTTGATAGAATCAGCAATGATTCTCTTTTCCATAACCAACTTCTTCTTATGCAAGGCCTTAGCCTCATCTCCCTCTGGAACTGGAACCTCCTCATGGATGTAGGATTCCAACTCATTCTCTTCCAAGACCAGGGAGATCCTATACTTCCAGGCTCGGAAGTTATCAGCTCCCTCAATCTTTTCATCAAGCTTGGTATGATGAGACATATTAACTGAGAACCTCAAATGGAAATACAAAAGATTTTATATCTTACAAGGTCAAGATGTCGGATTTGGATTTTGAGCTGAAATCCTGTAATACTGGATCAGGAGAAAATTAGGGTTTTGCTCTTCTGGAGTTCTATCCAACCAAATGCTTTGAAATTGATCCCTAACTTTGATTTTGGGGAGGAGATCAATCTATGCCTAGGCTCACTAAAAAATTCCTCTTCTGTGAAAATCCCTAATTTCTGGTAGTAGTGTTGGGTCCAAAACTGAAAAACCTCAGAATTAGATTCTGCTTCGACAGAAAGATGCGCCCTAGGGAGGAGAGTTATTCCAACCTTCTTTTGCTGAAAATCTATGGAGAGAGATCCACAAAGTAGGAATCCCTAGTTCTCGTAGCTGCACAGTGTCTTCTTCTTAGGTTAGCTCTGATACCATGTTAGTTTTTCAACATTAAGCTAGCATTATTAGGATCTTTAACTGAGAGAATAACAAGCACAGCAATCAAACACAAGACACAGCAATCAAACACAAGAGACAATGAACACAGTGTTTTTCCTCGGGGAAACCATAAATGGAGAAAACCTCGCGACTTCCTCAGAGATAGAATCATCACCAAAATAGAAAATCCCAAAACAGTAAGTGATCTCCCGACGGCGGTAACCTTCTTCTTATCTAGCCCCGGTGTCTTCTCCTTCCTCAACTATGCGCTACACTTGAGTGTGTATGTGATGTGTGCTAAATAGAGAAGTCACCTCTCTATTTATACTAATTCCTGACATGACTAAAACCCTACTAGGGCCGACTTCACTAGGTGAGTCTAATAACCCTAGTGCCCCGGAACTACGGGGACTTTAACCCTTAGTCAATAGGAGGGTTACCCATAATGACTTGACATGACTTGTTTACATTATAGATCTTCCTGATCGGAACATTAGGGCATGACATGACATAATAACATCCTGGAATAAACATCGGGTTACAATAGATAAGAAATACAAGTGAATACATTCTGAAGTTACAATTACATCAACAACTTCCTCTCTCCCAAGAGGACTGCTCTTTCTCTCTCTTGCGCAATTGCTTGAGTTTTTTGCTTGTCCAAATGAGGGAGGCACCTCTGTTATTTATACATATTAGCTGAGAGGCCTAATAATCCAACTAATATGACTTCTCCATGCTTCCAGGGCTGAGTTTCCTTGGAAGACTCAAAAATACATTTTAATAATACTTTAGTGGGTACTACTGACCCGACTTACAATGAAGGATTTACCTCAAGAATTTACATGAACAATTATATCAATGACATCCCTAATAAGAGGAACAACATCTCCAGAAGGGTTAATCACAATAATAATATAAAATATAATATTTTCCATGGTTACATTTCTTTAACACTCCCTCTTAACAAGGAAGGTATTCTACAACAATAGATTTGTACAACTGACTGGTGAATCTATATGTCATAGGAAGTTTTCACAATTATGTCAACATCATCATCATCCATGGAACATCATCATCACAGACATCTGTATCATCTGGTATCATCTCAAACATCATCATATTTGGAATCATCTCGATCATCATCATCTCGCGCATCATCTTGAGCATCATCATCTCTGCCATCGTCTCGAGCATCATCATCTCTGCCATCATCTCGAGCATCACTTGCACTATCAGTATATAAACATTGAGCTAAATCACCCACAACATAATTAAATTCTAGAACATCATCATCTGCAACTGAATGGAGGAACTCGTCCACAAGTAAATGAAGGACCAATCATCGTAGACCATCCTCAACCTATCAATGCTAGGACCACTCTCAAGAGAGTGTTCTTTTCCACGGAATTATCCTCGGATAGGACCACTCAACATAACATACCATCCTCAGCTTATCAGTGTTATGACCACTCTCAATAGAGTATTCTTTTCCATGGAACCGTCCTCGGAGAGGACCACTCAACATCGCAGACCATCCTTAGCCTATCAGTTCTAGGACCACTCTCAAGAGAGTGTTCTTGTCCATGGAACCATCCTCAGAGAGGACCACTCATCATATCGGACCATCCTTATCCTATCAATGCTAGGACCACTCTCAAGATAGTTTTCTTATCCACAGAACCATCCTACAAGTGAATGTAGGATCACTCTCCAGAAGAGAGTACTATCATCGTAGACCATCCTCAGCCTGTCAGTGCTAGGACCACTCTCAAGAGAGTGTTCTTCTCTACGGCACCATCCTACAAGTGAATGTAAGATCACTCTCCAGAAGAGAGTGTTATCATTGTGGACCATCCTCAGCCTGCCAGTGCTAGGATCACTCTCAAGAGAGTGTTCTTATCCACATAACCATCCTACAAGTGACTGTAGGATCACTCTCCAAAAGAGAGTATTATCATTGTAGGGCCATATCTTGTTGGGATCTTCTTATTTGAATATACAACCAACCTTATTGGGATCTTCCTTGTGAGGATGCCACCAGCCATGTTGGGATCTACCCTTAGTGATACGACGAGTCATACTGGGATCCACCCTAGGTGATGTCACCAACCATATTGATATCTTCCCACGAAGATACGACCAGGCTCTCTATATAGTGACTAAACCACTGGGGCTCATCATTCTTTTCTTGCACATACAACATACTTTCAATCTCGATTGGACTTCATTGTACTAGAATACTATTATCATCTCATTCTCTCATCATCACTCCATCTTTCCAGGGAGGTCCTTTCGGACTACACCAAGCTTGTCTCGAAAGTGTTAAAAATCTACATGATACAGAGGCTTAGTCAACACATCAACAATATATTCTTCTCTAGGAACATACTGGAGCTTTACGACTCCTCTCTGTGCCATATCCCAAACTTTATGAAACACCAGTTTCTCTGTTAGCTTGATGCAACTCTTGGTTGTCACAATAAACAATCATACCAATAGTTCGTGAAGCCACATTGCTTTGCTATAGGATAAACATGTTGCAATATACTAAACCTCTTTATGTTAAGCCATGAGATCACACCTGGTCCCAAACATCCTGAAGTGCTCTTTCTGTCTTCAGCACTTCCTCTTTGTATCTGCAATGAGTCCATTATGTCAGGTCATCGACATATCCCAGTATTTCGCATTCAACCATAAAGTAAAGGTTGGAACCCAATTTACTCTTGGTAAAGCCTTATTCCATCAAGAATTTGCTCATTTTGTTGTACCATGCTGAACTCAGAGATCTTCTGCAGTCACTCCCTCTGAAGCGGAGCATCATCCTCCCTCTACATTTGTACTCATTGTATCAAAACATTCTATACTATAGTGACAAGTAGCATCCTCTGCTAGTGATCTTCTATGTATCCATCTGTAACTAGATGTGTTATACATGGGTTCCTTCTGAGTTTGTACATAGCCATTTGTGCACATGTGGTTCTCTGCTCTATATACACTTGTACTTCAGTAGAGAATTCTACTCCCTCTTTTTGAGAGAAACCCCAAACCTTGCTTTGTATCCCTTGATGTTTCCATCTGTTCCATACTTGATCTTGTAGATCCACATTAAAGACACTATAGACTTCCCTTAATTTCTCGAAACCACATCCTACACATCATTCTCCATGATAAAATGGTACTCTTTGATCATAGCCTCTTCCATTTCACCTTGGCTACTTCTTCATATTTGGAAGGGTCTGCATTAATGATATCACTCAACTGTGCCACATAACTAGAGTGTATCATAGGCCTCCTATTTTAATTGGAAGTTCTATCATAATTTTCTTCATCTTGAATTATCTCTCGTGCCCAAGGTGGTCTTCATCTCTCGAGGTGGATCTACCGCTCGCTTTAGGTCATATGATTCTTATATTCTTCTGAAGCTCTTTCTTTTGCCACGGTGTTTATGACTATGGGAGCTTCATATTCATCTTCATGTATATTTATTGGATTGTATCTTCTAATTGAACTGTCGTCACTTGTTCTTTGGAACAAGTCTCATCCTTCTTTTCTTGTAGGTGATTGTACATGATATTTCCTACAAGACAAATACATCAGTAGCATGGTTAGAAACATTTCATAATGACAAATTATTATGCATAAATATATAATCATGCAACTATATTAGCCAATACAACATTCATCCATATCTCGTATAAACACGGAAGCTTTCTAGATGCCTTCCATCTCTACCATAACATTATTGAGATTGTGCACTAATCCCAATATGTCAGCAAAGAGGTTTCATTCTAGATAAGTAGCAATAGTGTGTTGTATAGCACCATAGACCACTTACTTATCACATGCTTATTAGTATTATATTGTTCATTAATGCAAACATTCTATCATGCATAATACATTTCCTTGAACATAAATATGTACATAACTAAACAATGTCATTAAAGCAACAAGATATATAGGAAATGACAATTCAAATAATTATCTTTATTTGTTTGGTCGGTGAAATCCTTCTTAATAAGAATAACTTGAGCCTTCTACTTCATCAGTTGATTCTGAGAACCTGTCTTTGTTTGTTTGGTGGGTGGACTCCTTCTTGATCCTTATGTCCTTGCAAGAATAACTGGAGCCTTCTACTTCATCATCTGATTTTGAGAACCTGTGTACTGGTTCTCACTTTCACTAACTACATTCCTTCTTATCCAAATATTGAGACATATAAGAGTATGGTCTTTGTATTCACTAGTAGAATTCATGTTCCTCATCACTTGAGGAATCTTCTTTTTCTTCTCTAAATTAGTTGGTTCATCATTTTCAGCAGTGTGAGCATGATGTATTTCCTTGTTTGACTTCTTGTTGAAGGAGCCTCTATTTTTGGGACAATATCTGGAGTGGTGTCCCTTATCATCACAAGTGTAGTATTGAATGTTGTAAGGATTCCTTTTGTCTTATATTGTGATGATGGTCCTCCTTATTTCTATGATTTCTTCTGGAGTAAACTATGAGAGCTTGAGCTACAGTTGTTCCCATCTTCTCATCTCTTATTATGAGTAGAGCTTCTTCTTGTGTGCATTCTTCCCATAGTCTGCTGAAGGAGATCAGCTTCCTTCTTTCACATATTCCTTGAGTGAATGAATCCCATGATCTTGGGAGGCCATTCAAGGTTGTAATCTTTGCTTCTGCTTCTTCGACATTTTCTCCAATGGCTTCTAGTTTCTTTTTGATATGAGAGATTCTTATGAAGTAAGATTGAATGCTTTCTGACATTTTCATCTTTCATCCTTTAGTTGTGTTCTCAAGATCATATTCTTATTGGTGTTCTTTCCTTCATACAAGCTAGGCATTGCATCAAATGTATCCTTGGGAGTCTTCAAGGATGATACATGTGGGATCCAATGGAGACGGAAATAATCCTTTTTGGATTTGACTAAGTCCTTCTTGTGCTTTGTCTTCATCTCCCTATGGATCTGCGCCTTCTTCCCCAAGTCATGCTTCTTTAAGTATGAGAAGCATCATATACTTCCATGGTCAATATTTCTCGGCTCCTTCAAGATTGTCCCCAAACTTGGTATTGTTTGTCATCATGATAAGATTGAGAACCTCAAATGGAAATAGTGAGGATAGAACTTACCAATGAGGCTGCTTCAACTTGATGTTTTCTTGAAATATTTTCTAGAAGACTGCTTCTGGTGGACCTAGGCATTAGAGGAAATTTCAACTCAAAATGGGCCTTTTAACTTTGATTCAAATTCCATGTCATCATGTGTTAGTCAATGAAATTGCTTTAAATTTGAAATACTGTATAGGTCTTAAACACTTTTTTAATATAAATTTGGGGATAGGTATCATAAAAAAAAAACTACTTTTTTTGTTTGTATTTTTGACATATCTCCCCATGTTTTTACTCAAATTTCGATCGGGAGAGCTCGTTGGATGTAGAATTTAATTATGCATCCAATGAGCTCTCACGATTGAAATTTGAGTAAAAACACGAGGAGATATGTCAAAAATACAAACAAAAAAAGTAGTTTTTTTCTTTTCTTGCTCCAAAATTAATAAATATTATTTTATTATTTTAACTATTATTTTATTAATTCTTTTTAGGAGGCCCATTTTGAGTTGAAATTTCCTCTAATGGTTTGATAGAGAAACCCTAATTTTTTAACTTATGCACCTTTCATATCTGATTGGATAGAAATATGTGCCTCTTCAAGGAAAGCTAAGCATCATACTCATTTTACCAAAACTGTGGACATAACTGCAAAATATTTGATGCCCTAGTTTTCCCCGGCAGTAGAGTTGGGTCAAAAATTGAAAATCCACAAAATGAGAAACTTCTTCCATAGATATTTGCACCCTCCTAGGGTGAGTTTGATTGTCCTCCTTTTTCAGTTGATCAGTGGAGGGAAGTTCTCAAAAGAGGAAGCCCTAGTTTTCTCCAATTTATTCTGTAGAATTGTCTAATATTGTTTCTATTGTATCTCTGGAGTTCTTGCTCCTCTGGTGCTGAAACTTGTCCTAAGGTATGTCAATCATTCTTCTTTCAGACCCCATAGGTTAGATCATAATTGTATTCTCCAAGTGCAACTTGTGCGAGGTTTCCCAACGTGACTTGTTTGAGAATTGTTCAGCATAATGAACTTGTACGGACTGCCACATGTCAATGTTTCACCTTAGGGTTCTAAAACTATGGCCATAAAAACTACAGTATATGCCCTATCTGTAGCATCTTGTGAATTTCATTTGGACCTTCCTAGCTCAAGATATAGCAATTCTCCCTAGGTCACATGTTTGTGATTGTATTCTGGAGGAGGCTAGAACCTTGATTTCGAGGAATCATATATCCTAAAGTAGAGTGAATTTGAGAGTAAAACTTTCACACAAGGTACATCAAGAATTCATCTTCATCTTGTCAATGTTTCAACTCTTGATCCTTCTCCAATCTTGAGTTATAAAGAAAGTCCCAAGATGACTAGTGTTTGTTTTCTAGGGTTTTCAAGGATGAAACCCTAATCCTCAGTAGTTGTAGTTGTAGTAGTGTTTTTGCTGCACAAAGACTTCTTTCATAGTATATCTAATACTATTTTAAGTTTTAAATTGTTATACAATATCTAATAACATTTATCATCATAAAATCATAACCATGTACAAAAGGATCACTGAAAGAAAGACAAGCACAGCCACACAAAAGAACACAGAGATCTATCCTAGGAAAACCTCATGGGGGAGAAAACCCAACAAAACTTCCTCGATATAGACTTCAAACAAGTACAATGTAAGACCCAAAGAATAAAACTTATAAGACCCCAATAATAATCTTGGACTGCTTCCTCTCTCCCAGATGGACTGCTCCTTCTCTCTCTTGCACAACTGCTTGAGTTTTCTGCTTGTCCAAATGAGGGGGGCACCTCTCCTATTTATACAGATTAGTTGAGAGTCCTAATAAACCAATTGGACTGACTTCTCCTTGATTCTACGGTTGACCTGCCTTGGAAGACTCACAAATACATTTTAATAATACTTTAGTGGGTACGACTGACCCGATTTACAACAAAGGATTTACCTCAAGACTTTACATGACCAATTACATCAATGACATCCCTAATATAAGGAACAACATCTCTGAAAGGGGTAATAACAATAATAATACAAAATAAAATATCTTATGTTGTTACATTTCTTTAACACCATTCAAGGTTGTAATCTTTGATTTAACTTCTTTGACATTGTCTCCAATGGCTTCTAGTTTCTCCTTGATATGGGAGATTCTTGTGAAGTAATATTGAATGCTTTCTAATATTTGCATCTTTACATCCTTGATTTATGTTCTCAATATCATCTTCTTATTGATATTATTTCCTTCATGCAAGCTGGTCATTGTATCGAACATATCCTTGGGAGTCTTCAAGGATGGTACATGTGATATCTAATGGAGACGGAAATAATCCTCTTGGCTTTGACTAAGTCCTTCTTATGCTTTGTGTTCATCCCCCTCTGGATCTACAACTTATTCTTTGCATATTTCTCCAGGTCATGCTTCTTCAGATATGAGAAGCACTCTATAATTCCATGCTCAGAGGTTCTTGGTTCCTTCAAGCTTGTTCTCAAGCTTGGCATTGTTTGTCATCATGATAAAAACGTGAACCTCAAATGGAAATAGAGAGGATAGAACTTACCAATGGGATTGCTTCAACTTAATGCTTGCTTGAAATATTTTCTGAAAGATTGCTTTTGGTGGACCTAGGGTTTGAAAGAGAAACCCTAATTTTTCAACTTAAGTCTCTTTCAAATCTGATTGGATAGAAAGATGCACCTCCTCAAGGAAAGCTAAGCAGCATACTCATTTTCCCACAACTGTGGACAAAACTGCAAAATATCTGATGCCCTGGTTTTCCCTGACAGCAATGTTAGGTCAAAAACTTAAAATCCACAGAATGAGAAACTTCTTCCATAGAAATATTCTCCCCCCTAGGACGAGTTTGATAGTCCTCATTTTTCAACTAATCGATGGAGGGAAGTTCCCGGAAGAGGAATCCCTAGTTTCTTCAATTTATTCTACATAATTGTCTTAAGTTGTTTCTGTTGTATATCTAAAATTCCTACTCCTTAGGGTTTGAAACTTCATCCTGAGATATCCTTATCTGCCTTCTTTCCATCCCCATGGGTTATATCATAATTGGATTCACCAAGTGGGACTTATGCGAATTTTCCCAAGGTGAGTTGTTTGACGACTGTTCAGCATAGAGAACTTGTACGAACTGCCACGTGTCACTGTTTCACCTTTGCAGTATAAAATTAGGACAACAGAAACTACAGACCATTAGCTATCTGTATCATCTTACAAAATTTTATTCGGACCTTCCTAGCTTGAGATATAGAAATTATCCCTAGGTGTCATGTTTGAGACTAGATTTAGGAGGAGGATGGAACCCTGATTTGGAGGAATCATATCTCCTAATTTATAGCGAATTTGTGCCTGAAATTAGCATACAAGGTACAAAAAGATTTCATCTTCAACCTGTGAAAGTTTCATATTTTGAGCCTTCTACAATATATATTTATAGCGAAAGTCCCAATATTACTATTTTTTGTCTTCTAGGGTTTTCAAGCATGAAACCCTCATCTCCAATAGCTACAATTGTAGCAGTGTTTCGGTAGCACAAAGACTTCTTTCAGGGTGGCTCTGATACGATTTTAATATTTTAATGGTTATAAAAGATCTAAAACATTTAGCATCATAACATCATAACGAGATATAAAAGGATCATTGAAAGAAAGACAACCACAACCACACAAAAGAACACAGAGATTTATCCTGGGAGACTCTCATGGGGAAGAAAACCCAGCAAAACTTCCTTGATATAGACTTCAACCAAGTATAGTGTAAGACCCAAATAATAAGACTTATAAAACCCCAAAATAATACTAGAGTGCTTCCTCTCTCCCATATGGATTGCTCCTTCTCTCTCTAGTGCAACTGCTTGAGTGTTCTGCTTGTCCAAATGAGGGAAGCACCTCTCCTACTTATACTAATCAGTTGAGAGGCCTAATAACCTAAATGGGTCGAATTCTCCTTGTTGTCAGGGCTGACTTGACTTGGAAGACTCAAAAATACATTTTAATAATACTTTTTTGGGTACTACTGACCTGACTTACAAAGGAGGTTTTACCTCAAGGCTTTACATGACCAAATACATCAATGACATCCTTAATCGGAAGAACAACATCTCTGGAAGGGGTAATAGCAATAATAATACAAAATAGAATATCTTCAACGTTTACATTTCTTTAACAACAAGCAAGGGAAATGAAGAAAAACCTAAAAGTTATGCCAATGTTCTCAAAAGGATCCATCTTCAATGAAAGCAAGAACAGAGTAAATGATGACCAAAAACAACCTGATTTTCCTCACAAGAACAATAAGAATGAGTTCATAAGAGTTGTTCCACCAAGAATACCTTTCACACCTTGGTACCAAAATATCTTCTTTGGTTATTTTTTTTCTTGAAATAATTTTGGTCATAAAGCAATAGATTGTAGAGCTTATGCAAGAAGTAACAGAAATAGAGGTCCTTATAAGACCTCAAAGGATGATTGTGCAAGCAAAAAAACCACAAGTTTTCATGGGTTTGTTAACAGAAACAACAATTCATTTGATCCCCTACTTGACTACAAAACTAAATGATATAAGTGCAATAACTATGGGCACATAGCACGTTACTGTAGAAGCAACATAGTAGGATCTCCTAAGCAAAAAGGGGAAGTAGATGTCCTTGCCAAACATAATGAAGAATAGTCAAAGGGTTGGACAAGGAAGCAAAAGGAAGAAGAATATAAGAAGGAAGAATGTGAACGTGTACTCTATTCTCAAGACAAAAGGAACCAATGGTACACTCACAGTGGATTTTCAAAACACATGACACTGGATCAAACCAAGTTTCTCACCTTAAAAAAGGAAAAATAAGGCAATGTTACTTTTGGGGATAATGCTTCTGCAAAGATAATTGGAAATGGTGTTGTTAGTCTTGATAATGGAAAGACTAAAACACAAAATGTATTGAACATTTAAGTCTTAAAAAATAATATTATGAGCGTTATTCAAATGTGTAATCAAAGTTACACCCTCACATTTGATTCTAAAGGGTGTGATGAGGAAAGCAGGTTCAGGAAGATTAGTGGAAAATGCAAACATAAACTCAAGCAATGTATACATACTCAATGAAGTCAAATAAGAAAGATGGTATACGGGAGTGATATCCATCTCATGTTGCAACTAAATGCTTGAGGATAAGCACAAGATCAAGGGCATCACCCATTTTCCATTGATGTCAAAGGGGGAGAGTTACAGATATGGAAAGAATTGCAGACACCGAGAGTTTTGTAGACAGGGGGAGTAATTATAGAGTTACCAGTATTATTGTTGCAGAAGGGTTGCCATCCATGACAAAGGGGGAGATTGTTTGAAATATTATTTTCATTGATGTCAAAGACAAGAGGATACTATAGATGTCCAAGATAAATATTGTTGGAAATATTATGTCATTGAGTCAAAGACCTTAGGAAATTGTAGATGGTCTTTTTGGACTTTGATACCCAATTTGGATACCTTGTCTTTGGAGGAATTTTTTTCTCTAAAGACCTAGTTCAGATGGGAACATGTGATATATGGTTGAAAATATTATTTTGATACCTTTCCAATGGCACTCCCTCTAACTCCATTTGACCGAGCAAATATGAAGTATTAAAATGGACCTGGTGTTGAAGGTTTTGCGATCATATGGAAAACTAATCAGAGTGTGATATGGTTGTCATTAATGGCAACATAGTTCCATGCATATGATCCAGATGAGCAAAGTACTAAGAAGAATCCATGGCTTGTACAGAGATCTAACGGACGGGATTAAACCTACACAAGACATCAACGGACATAAGGAATTTCATTGGTTGAAAGAGCGAGGAGGATAAAAAGGCATTGAGTTGCAAAATTGGCAACTAATCGCCAAGAAAGAGATCATGATCAACGGACGAGGTTGATCATGGAAGCAGATCAACGGCTGAAAATGATTTCACAGGGAGAACTAGAGTGGATTAATAAATTTCTGATCTACGTGAAATTTTTATGAAGTATGCCTTATGGTATTTGAAGTCCATAGTTGATCTAGATATGACGGTCCTCAACAATTTCGCACAGTCAACTAGTAGGTGAGTTAACAATCAGATTGGGAGCGAAGTTTTAATGTAATATGATCCATAACATTTGGAGTCCACCGTAGATCTACATGGACCCAAATATAAGGGTTATCAATCATTTCGCTCGGTGAAATAGGAGGTGAGTTAACATAGAGGATGGATGCGAAACTATTGTGAGAACCAAAGGTTGAAAGAAAATATGTTGAACAGATATGACAATCAGGAATGAAACCACACAAGAAATCGATGATGCGGAAGGAGTTCTGCAGGCGGAAGGCAGAAAGCAGAAAGTATGGAAGTTATTTAACAAAATACTGAAAACCTGGGATCTGCATCTCGCACCGGATCTAAGATCGATGGTCAGGAAAGGGTGCACAAGAAATCGACGGCGCAGAAGAAGTTCTGCAGGTAGAAGGAGGAAAGCCGAAAGTATGGAATTTCTTTAACAAAATATTGAAAACCCAGGATCCACATACCGCACCGGATCTAAGATCGATGGTCGGGAAAGGTTGCACAAGAAATCGACGGTATGGAAGGAGTTTTGCAAATGGAAGATGGAAAGCGGAAAATTATGGAAGTTGTTTAACAAAATGTTGAAAACTCAGGATCAGCATCCCACACCAGATCTAAGATCAACAATTAGGAAATGTTGTACAAGAAATCGACGATGCAGATTGAATTTGTAGAAAAGGATGTGTGGAAGCAGTTTGATTTCAGGTCAACGGTCAGTAGAGAGGTCGCACGAAATTTACAGTGCGAAAGGAGGAAAGAGGAAATAGTAGAATGATATCTCGAAAATTACATATCCAATATTTTATTTTCTTCTCAATTCAGCGATCACGGAGAGATCGAAGAAGATCAATGGTGCATATCGATTGGTGCAAAACTAGAACTACGAAACTAGGAGTGCGGAAACTCTGATTTGTTGAAGAAAGAAAAATGCAGAAGAGCCGAGTTGCAGAAAATGACAATTGCGGAAGAAGCCAAATGACGAAGATATGTTGCAGAAGCTCATGACTACTCAGCTATTGGACTTCTTTTCTATCATAAGGCATTGAACGGTTTGATCAGTTATGGAAATGGATCGTCAGGCATACGAATGGGTAAAGGTTTTAAGGACATATATGTGTAAAAGGATGTGCATGATGAATGGATGGGTGCGCTCTCTGTAGGCAGAGAAGCTGGTGCATGGATCATCATCAAAGTGGGGATTGTACAATGAGAGAGGACTCTGGGTTCTTTCAAGAATATCTAGAATAGAGACAATGAGAGGAACCAAGGTGCATAGGCAAATCCAGAAGCAGATCATAACAGAGTTGGTATGCATTGTTATATTTGTTTGTCTACATATTGTATTGAACATGTTTAAACCTGAGAAACAAGGGTGGTAGGGTGGTGTTAGGAAAAACATGATTTCTTCTCTGTACAAGTTGAAGCCTGTACAAGTGGAAGTTGGTGATTTCACTCAGTTTTAGCTGGAGAATGTTATTTGAGTGGGTGCTAGAAAAACATGAGGGTTGGTTCTCTCTACAAGAAGGATTTTGTAAAACATAGGTTGCAGCCTCTTTTGAGTAGGTTCTCAAATAAAGATGAATATTTGTCTATCTCTATCATGTGTATGTGATTGATGTTTATCATTCCTTCTATTATACTTGTTGCATTATCGTAACTATAAATCTGTAATCAGTAACAATACTTTAAATATTGGAAATAGTTTAAGCTATAGAAACATTGATTCACCCCCCCTTTTAGTGTGCCATTGTGTCTAACAATTGGTATCATGGCCAGGCCTTCATCACGAGCCTAACTAGCTTGAAGGAGATCCTTAGACACATGGATTATTCAGAAAATGGAGCACCTCTCTTTGATGAGAACGTATATCCAATATGGAGTGTAAAGATGAAGTGGTACTTGCAATCAACAGGGTATGATTTATGGAGTTCAGTTGTTAATGGTTGTATCCCTCCAAAGAAAGTGAAATCAAGAACTCAGAAAGAAGCTAGAAGTTACAACTCAGAATCTAAGGAAATTATACTAGACGGATTGCCTGATCGTGTCAAAGCAAGGGTAGGACAATGTGTCTCAGCTAAAGAGATTTGGGACAAACTAAGGGATCTATATTCAGCCGAAGGACAGGAAACTGAAGACAATACAATCTTAATGAACTCAATCAACCATGAAGGTAAAGGTTCTCCTAAACACTATGTCTCTAATAAATCAGAATGTGACGATTTCTCTCATATGAGTGAAGAAGTTGATAAAGTTATTGTGAATTGTGATGCAGAACTTGTATCTGCACTAGAAGAGATAGTTGACTTAAGAAAGATGATCAAAAAGAAAGCTGAAGAAAACTATCAAGAAAGAAAAGCAACACATCTAATTGAAGAATCCATGTCAGGACAATTAAATGACAAAGAAAAGGTATGTAATACTCAAAAACTTGAAATTGATTCCCTGAAAGAAGAAATAGCAATATTAAGCATGTGTCAAAATCTAAAATCTAAATATGAAGGAAGTCTTGAACAAAATAAGAAAGAACTCTCAAAACTCAAAGTAGAAAACCATTCTCTAAACAATCAACTGCAAAAATATCAAGAGGAATGTCAAGGCTTGATAAGACAAATTGAAAACAGCCTTGAAGAATATCTAAGAAGGCAACTCAATATGAAAGGTGAAATCTGCCAAAGACGGGAACATAAAATTCTTTCTTTAAAAGGTTTAGTCAAGGCAAATGATGAATTAATAACCAAGTCAAAGTTTGGAAAAGGTTATCTGATCTTGGATCACATTATCAGCCATCAGAGACCTCCACATGACAAGACTGGGATAGGATTTAACAAGTCACATAATAATTCTGAAGAAGGAGAAATTCCCCAGCCATCTCAAGAAAAAATTGAAGAGAAATATAGAATTCATAAAGACGGTAGAGAAAAGTGTCATGATCAGCAAGGATCAAGAAGGACACAATCAACAAAAAGGTCTATGTTACAGAAGGGGCCATTTAATTCCAGGTATTAAAATAATTTTAATGGTTTTTGCTATGCATGTAGTGGTTTTGGTCACGGGGACATGTACTGCACATTCCATGGAAGAATACATGTTGGAAGTCGAAGTAACGCTATTACATGCTAGAAATGTGACCAAATTGGAAATTTTGTTGCTAACTGTCACACATTGAGATGCTTCACCTATGGTGGCTTTGGTCATAAATCCCAAGTATGTGCAAGTCCAAGAAGACAATCAATGAGGAGTATTTCATATCCATCAGCAAGGAAAGTAGATGAATCTTGGAAGAAGAATAATGCAAAAAGATTTGAATACCAAAGGACTAATGATCACAACCAAAGACATTCTCAAGAATGGATGAGAAAGAATGTTTTGTTGAATGTAAATAAAGTTGTTCATTGCACAGAAGATGGTTTCCATATGGCAAGCCATGTTTGAGGTCCTTCAAATACCTTGATACATCCTGAGTCCATGAAATTGGAAGATGGACTCAAGAAAAATAGATGACCACTCCAAGTAAAATAACAGGTCCTAGGATCATATTGCAAACATTGATAGAAGGAAGGAAGGCAAACAGGGATGAAGTTTGAGAGCTGAAGTGAATCTCAGTAGCAACAACAATGAAAATTAGGAGAAGAAGGATGAAGTCAGAAAACATTTGTATGCGGTTTGTGAAGGTTTTTGATATAAATAAAAGATAATCTCAGAACTGAATAGTATGATGACTGGAGAAAAATACTTAGGAACAAAACACAACTGTTGTTAATAACAACTGAAGGGTGATTGAGGTTAACTCGATATATAGTAAGTTCAGTAGCATTGTCAAGTTGCCAAAATCTTGCCTTTTAAATTTGTAGATATATATTTGGATCTGGATAAAGCACTGAGCAGGAGGTCCGTGATCGATGATGCACATTTATGAAGCATTCAATTAAAGACTTGAGAATTTCCTTAAGGAGTACAAAAACAACATATTGATGACAATGATGAAAATGGACCTTATGCAGTCTGAATAAGTGTAGAAGTCACTTCCACGTCAACAAAAGAAGCAACAAGCTTGTATGAAGACATTGCATAGAGGTTCAAATCATTGAGCCAAGATTCAGATCAAATGATGCATTTGATAGAAGCAGAAAAGATAAAGGCACCCAGATTAAGAGTGTCTATTGATAGGGGGAGCAAGAGTAATTTCATGTGATCTCATGGACTCTCTCTAGTTGAAGCAAATAAAGTGAAGGGATGATTTTGAAGCATGCATACCTTTTAAGAATTTACTAGATTATTGATTCATTCCTTAAGAGTAGCTGGCAATACTGTCATGATAAGATTTGTTGAAAATATACAAGGCAGCCAAAGTATATAGCAGATTTCAGTGTAAACACAAATTGAAGATGGCAGTCACATGATTGAGGAAATAAACTGAAGAATTATATGAAAAGGATAAGACCTCCGAAACTATTCAGAGAAAGTCTGATTTTTACGTGCAATCATAGTGAAGACATATGATTTTACTTGTCTCACTCAAAAGTTTAGAAATAAAGTATTTTGACAAGACTCTTAATGGTCAAAAGTTGTGAAGGCTTTTGAAGACATATCTGCTTGTTCAAAAGATGAAGAAAGCAAATCTCAGATCTACATATGATTGAGGATTTTTGGTTGTGGTGACTTCTATTTTTCTGGAGCAGCAGAATTGATGACAACACATTAATGACAAAGGCTAAAGTGATGACATGGAAGACATGATCAATGACAAAACATGCAAAAAATTGAAGACATGGCAATGGAAGACAAAGAACAAGTGACATGCCATTGGATGACATCAAGAATATGGCAAAAATATATATATACTTGGGAGTTGGTTCCTATATCTGTAGATAAAAATGTAATAAGCTCCGAGTGGGTGTTTAAAAACAAGATGAATGAATAAGGACAAATTGTGAGGAGTAGAGCTTGAGTGGTGTGTAAGGGGTATGCCCAAGTTGAGGGGCAAGATTTTGATGAAACTTTTGCACCATTAGCAAGATTGGAAGCTATCATAATGTTTCTTTCGTATGACACTCATACGAATTGCAAAGTGCATCAGATGGATGTTAAGTCATCTTTTCTCAATGGAGATATAGAAGAAGAAGTTTATATAGAGCAACCTGAAGGGTTCCAACTGACAGACAATCCTGACAATGTCTGCAAACTGAAGAAGGCTCTATATGGATTGAAACAAGCACCAAGATCCTGGTACTATAGACTAGATAAATATCTACAGGACAAAGGTTTCAAGAAAGTGGTTTGCTAATGCCATGCAATATGAGTTTGAGGTGTCAATGATAGGAGAACTATCATTCTTTCTTGGTCCTCGCATTATCCAAACTCCTGAAAGATTATTTCTCTCCCAAGAGAAGTATTTGGAGGAGATGTTGAAGAAATTTCAAATGGAAGATTCATCACCTATCAATACACCTATGGTTGTTGGTTGTAAACTTAGCAAGCATGATCCTTCACCTGATGTTGATCAGAGAACATATTGGTCAATGATAGGAAGTCTCTTATACATCACATCATATCATCCTGATATAATGCAATTTGTTGGAATGGTAGGAAGATTTCAGTCTACTCCTAAGAAAAGTCATTTGGTGGTTGTGAAGAGGATATTTAAATATTTGAAGGGCACAATGACTTATGGTCTTTGGTATCCTAGAAATCAGAATCTTCAAAATTAACTGCATATTCAGATGTTGGTTAGGAAAATTGTTTGGATGAAAGAAAAAGCACTAGTGGAGGTGCATTCTTCTTAGGTGATTCTTTAGTTGCATGGTTGAGTAAGAAGCAAGGCTCAATATCTTTATCCACTACATAAGTTGAATACATTGCTACTGCAACCTGTTGTACACAAATACACTAGATGATTCAGACACTGGTAGACCTGGAGGGGGAGGTGTGTTATAAAGTATTCCTTGACATTGATGTCAAAGGGGGAGAAGTTGTTTGTTGCAGATGATAAACATATTTATGATTACAACTACAGCATGCATCCATAATTTTGAAGGTTGCCATCAATGCCAAAGGAGGATATTGTTGGAGGTTTTGCGGTCATATGCAAAACATATCAGAGTGTGATATGGTTGTCATTGGTGGAAACATAGTTCCATGCATATGATCTAGATGAGAAGAGGACTAAGAAGAATCCATGGCTTATGCATAGATCTGATGGACAAGAGTAAACCCACACAAGAGATCAACGGACAGAAGGAACTTCATTGGTTGAAAGAGCGAGGAGGATAAAAAGGCGTTGAGTTGCGAAATCAGCAACTAATCGCTAAGAAAGAGATCATGATCAATAGACGAGGTTAATCATGGAAGAAAATCAATGGCTGACAGTGATTTCACTGGGAGAACTAGCAGGGATCAATAAATTTCTGATGTGCGCAAAATTTTTATGAAGTCTGCCTTATGGCATTTGAAGTCCACCGTCGATCTAGAACTGACGATCCTCAACGATTTCGCAAAGTCAACTAGTAGGTGAGTTAATGATCAGATTGGGAGTGAAATTTTAACGTAATATGCTCTATAACATTTGGAGTCCACCGTAGATCTGTGTGGACCCAGATCCAAGGGTTATCAATCATTTTGTTCGTTGAAATAGGAAGTGAGTTAACATAGAGGATGGACATGAAATTATTGTGAGAACCAAAGGTTGAAATAAAAGTTGTTCAACGGATCCGACGGTCGCGAGTGAACCCGCACAAGAAATTGACGGTGTGGAAGGAGTTTAGCAAGCGGAAGGTGGAAAGCGGAAAGTATGGAAGTTATTTAAAAAAATATTGAAAACCCGAGCTCTGCATCTCGCACCAGATCTAAGATCGACGGTCAGGAAAGGGTGCACAAGAAATCGATGGCGCGGAAGGAGTTTTGCAGGAGAAAAGCGGAAAGTATGGAAGTTGTTTAATGAAATATTGAAAACCCAGGATCCACATCCCGCACCAAATCTAAGATCGACAGTGAAGAAAGGGTGCACAAGAAATTGATGGTTCGAAAGTAGTTTTGTAAGAAAAAGACGGAAAGAGGAAAAGTATGGAAGTTGTTTAACAAAATGTTGAAAACCCGGGATCTGTATGCCACACCGGATCTAAGATCGACAATCAGGAAATGTTGTACAAGAAATCAACGACACTGATTGAATTTGTAGAAAAGGATGTGTGGAAGAATGTGTTAGATTTCAGATCAACGGTCAGTAGAGAGGCCGCACGAAATCGATGGTGCAGAAGAAGTCATGCGGAAAAGGATGTGCGGAAGGAGGAAAGAGGAAATCGTAGAATGATATCTAGAAAATCACATATCCAATATCTGATTTTCTACTCAGATCAATGGTCATGGAGAGCTCGAAGAAGATCAATGGTGCGAATCGATTGGTGCGGAACCAGAACTACAAAACCAAAAGTGCAGAAAATCTGATTTGTTGAAGAAAGAAAATTGCGGAAGAGCCGAGTTGCAGAAAATGACAATTGTGGAAGAAGCCAAATGACAAAGATATGTTGCAAAAACTCATGGCTACTGTTGGCAGGCGGTTTTAGGGTAAGTTAGCCATGTAGCATCACAGATGTTGCATAAGGTCAAACATGTCGTGCAAGAGGGAATTATAATATTTTATGTATTTTGGTCATCTTTTGTAGTTTTGGACCGTATTATGTGGATTGTGGTCATTATTTTGTAGTTTCAGTTGAGAAGTAGTTAGGAAGTTGGTTAAGTGGACCATCATTGTAAAGGTGCAAGCCTATCAGTAGATGTAGAATTGCAAGTGTTAGGGGGTCTTAGGCATTAGTTGGATACATTGCTTCAGTTGGTTTCTTGCGCATACTTCTAAGTTTGATCTTTGTATGTGAGCTAAAGAGTTGTTTTGGAGAATCTGTATTTTGTTGTGAAGGCTAATATGACATGACGGAGGTTGAACAAAATCAGTGTGTCTTTTCTTGTTTTCATGTTTTCTGCGATCCAAATATGAATGCAATGTGTATCTGCGATATGCATCTGTGAATGATGTGATTTTTCTCTGCTTTAAATGATGTTATATTGTTAGATTTGTTTGTGCATCTACGTTTTGCTGCGATTCAGTTATGTTGATGCAATCTATTGAATGATGATATGATTATGTTAATGCATAACCTGAAATGATTAGATCTAATGAATAATGTTGCGCTAAGTTAACATGTAGACACATGGTCCTCCTTCATACTGTAGAAACTTGGCTCTGCTAGCTGTTATAGCTCAAAATGACACATCTCTACCTTGACCACTTTCCCATGATTATGTCGCATGTCGACACTTCCATGATGACACTTCATGAAAAGTCACTGAAAAAACACCTAACTTGGAGGACCGATATCTTGAGTTCTGTAACTCTGTATGACCTCATCTCTACACCGTTGGAAAGGTATTCCCGTTAGCTAAAACTTTCTAGAAGACACCAAAGTCTGAAAATTCCCAAATCTTAAGGAAACCTGTGTATGACACGTGACTTGTCAGTTATGCAACGGGGGTGTGCTTTTATACGCGACTATCTGCACTAGCAACACGCGTATACTTTTCGTGTACGCGACTATCCAGTTATGCAACCCACGTATACCTTTTAAAAATGTCAAAAACACACCTTTTGAATTTCGGGTAGTTTGGGTAGTTATGCAACTGACTCCTTCAGTTGTAACTACTTTGTCTTTGCCCCTAACTCTTCCTTAAGCATATAAATAGAGGTAGGGAGGCCCATGAGAGGAGACTTGAATTTTTGCATTGTTATGCTGGAGGATTTGGAGCTCTCTTTTCCCACACCTTTGCCCTGGCAGTCATCCCCTTATGTTGCAGAGCTTGGAGGCTGAGTTCTTTGGAGAAGAGAAGCAGCAGAACCGGATCAAGGTTTCGTGAGGTGTCGAACTTAAAGAGAAGGTATACTTGTACTTGTTTTCAAGATTAATAAAGATGTGATGTCCTTATTCTTCCCCAAATCATTGTTCAATGTGTGATTGGATTTCTGTTTATGATCATATGATGATGTTATTCAGATCATTATTTCATGTTTATTTGATTATCATTGTTTTATATGTGGTCATAACGGTTTCAGGAAGGTATAATTCGTTTTGCAGGTCTCTTGGAGTGAGAGGAGCAAGAAGAGGATTGAAGAGAAAGCTTGGACCAGCCTTCAGTTAATCAGGTGTGGACCTTTATTATCTCTTAAACTTGCTTATATATGATTTCTGAACATTGTGCATCTCTCTTTCAACCCCAATACGTTGATGGCCTCTTAAACCCTAGCCATAGGACACTTTCCTTTACAACAGAACTGGCGACTCCGCTGGGGAGAGCCTTGTCTGTTTGGGGTTTCTCTTTATTTCTTTCAGCCTTTTGCATTGTTTCAAGTCCTTCTTGCCATTAAGGAACACCTCATAGGTCTAATAGAACACCTCCCCTGCCTTCCTAAGGCATTTTTTTGACCTTTTTGGGAGTTTTTCCACCCATACGCGACTTGCATGACTGAACAGTCGCGTGTTTGGTTTTGTACACGCGACTGCCTATACTGTCAACCCGCGTATGATACGTGACTTGTCAGTTATACAACCCGTGTGTGCTTATACACGCGACTTGTTGTATTGGCAACCCGCGTATGACACGCGACCTGTTAGTAGTGCAACCCGTGTGTGCCCCTAAAACAATGTTTTTCATCATTTTTTTGTGGTTCTTTCTACTGTTGTGGACTGTTTGGTAGGTATTTTGGTGTCCTCTGTAGGTGCATGACTCCAGGGAGTTAGTGTTATCCCTTTTGGTTGTTCTTTATCTATGTGGTAAGCCTTTTATAGCATTAGGATTTGCTCTTTGCTCTTTCCCCCACCTCCTTTGCTTGGTATGATTTTTGGCTTATGTTTTTGGTCAGCCTCTGTTAGTGATCTTTGTTTGATTTCAGAAGCTTGTTGGTGTTGGTTTCATTCTTCTTTTGTTGGTTAACTTCACCATGCCAAAATAGTTGACTTGTCTCTTATGCAAGCCTTCCTTCCAAGTAGGGTTTATGCTGACTTTAGGGCATTCTAGAGTTTGTTTGGTGGTTGTATAGAAAAGTTTCTTTTGCTTTGTTCTTATTATCTGCATACTTTTGTTTTTAGGTAGTTTTTCTTTTGCATTTATAAAAGAAAATTGAAAAAGAACGTATATTTTTTTTTGTTGCTTTCCCCCCTGCCTCCTTCTTTGGCTTGACCTTGTTGGACAAGGTACTGAGCAGCCTTTGTTTGTAGGTTTAGATTGATACTTGGGACTTCTTGACCTTTGTTTATGTCAGTCCTTTTGCTCAGTCTCTTCATTCCAAAGTTGTTGGCTTGTTTAGTTTTGTAAGCCTTCCTTTCAAGAGAGGTTGATATCCAACTTTAGGGAAACCTAGGGTTTGTTTTTTGGGGTATAGAGTAGTTGTCTATTTGCTTTGCTTACAGTACTTGTTTGCATTAGTTGATAGGCTAATTTTTCTTTTGCATGTATAAAAGAAAAAGACAAAAACACATGTTTGCTTTATATGCATGTAGATTAGGTTTTTTATTGCATGGCATATCATTGTTTTTGAAAAAATAAAAATAAAAAAGAATTTGTTCTTTTATGGCTTTCAAGTTTCTATTTGAAAATATAAAGAGAATAGTTTTTGCTTTTTGCATTTCATATCTCTTTGCTTAGTCATTTTGTTTCAACTTTGAGTCAAAACACCACATAAGTTTCATGCCATTTACTCTTTGACTAAAAACAGCCCTTAAAATAAACGATATAATTTAAAAATTATTAGTAGGTTTTATTTTATAGGGCCATACACCAACTAGCTCAGGCTAGACTTGTGGATTAGGGAGTTTTAACTCTCCACAAGTATTTAAATTTCAGACATAGTTGGCCTATCACTAGGTAAATCCTTTTCTACGTTGATTGTATCTGGGAAGCTCCTCTCAAACGGGAGCTAAGCACGAGGCCATGTGGAGACTTGGACTGAGGAGATACCCCTCTGATTCCTTGTCAAAGCGTAGACCAAGGTTTTTACGCATCTGGGGATTCTGTCTTAGATAGGCTTTCGGGCTCAGCTACCCTGCCCATGCATACGAATCAGGCTTGCGACTGTCGCCCCAAACTGTCAATATAGTTAAGGTAGCCTTTAGTCTCTTTGACATCTAGGGTTCATACACAGGTACACCAGAAGGCTATTTCTGGTTGACCTTGGACGGGCTTGCAAGGTAACCCCAGTAGAAAGTGTGGGAGGGAAGTGGGTGATTCCTCCGCTTGTGCCTAAGAACATCTACAGGGACGCCAAGTAACTGTCTATCAGCTCTCTTCTGGAAAGTATATCTTATACCTGTTTGTCTGTTTGGCTTTAGGAATTTTTAGTGAGTGCTGTGTGGTTTGTCTGTACTTAGTGTGCCTTTAGGTGTGTGCTTTGTAATTTTGGTTGCCTATCAACCTCGTATTTTGTCTCCTAGTTTAAAACTATGGCTAACACCCCTTTGAACACCAGCCAAGAGATCCCCATGATGGGAACTCCTTGTACTATTCCTCTCATGGGGAATGTTGGTGTTCCCTTGATGGCCACCCTGAATCTTCCTGGATTCACCCTAGGGTTACCGGTGTGGTTGTTTTCCACTCCAACCGTCCTAAATTCTCCTGGTGCTTCTCAAGTAAGCTCCTTATATCAAGAGCATCAAAACACTGCTTCCCCTTCACCTGTAGTTGATTCTCCTCCTCCTTCTACCTCATGCGGTGAAAGTACTGATACTAGTAACCGGCGGTCTAAAAGGAGTAAAAGAAGGAGGAATAGGAAGAAGGCACATAAGCAAGAGGGCACTCGTTCAACCTCTGTAGGTCAATTTGACCCTCACCACCCAGCCTCTGTGGTTCATGCTGGGGGCACTTATCCAACCTCTACAGGTCATGTTGGATCTAAGCACTCAACCTCTGCAAGTCAAGTTGATCTTCACCATCCAACCTATGTTGATCTTGCTGGTGGGATCCTTCCAACCTTTCCAGGTCATGTCGGATCCAGTCACTTAGCCTCTGTATTTCATGCTAAGGGCACCCGTTCAACCTCTATTGTTCAAGTTGAACCTCCCCATCCAACCTATGTTGTTCATGTTGGACCCATCGACCCAGCCTCTATGGTTCATGCTGGGGGCACACACTCAACTACTGCAAATCATGTTGATCCTAACCATTCAGCCTCTGTTGTTCATTTTGATGGTGCCCATCCAACCTCTACAAATCATGTTGGACCTAGTCTCTCAGCCTACCCGTTCAAAACATAAGCCCAAGTTTCCTTGTAAGCTTTGTGAGGGAGACCACCTTACTTATAAATGCCCTTCTATCGCGGAGGTGCGAAGAGTTTGGTTTAATGGTCATCCCATTTTTGAACATTTTGAAGTCTCTCAACAACCAACCTCTCTTAGTCAGGTTGGACCCAGTCACCCGGCCTCTGGTTTTCATGCTGGGGGCAAACTCTCATCCTCTGCAGGTCATGTTGAGAGCAAACAGTCAGCCACTGCTAGTCATGTTAACACTGTTGAGAAAACTGGTTGTTCGAAGTGCAAACTTAAGTTCCCTTGTAAGCTATGCGAGGGAGATCATCTTACTCACCAGTGCCCTGCTATCGCAGAGGTGCGAAGAGTGTGGTTCGAGACTCAAGATTTTCCTTCTCCTGAACAACCTATAGTTTCTCAACAACCTACTCAACCTTTGGTTGATCAAGTGGTCGAACCAATCTCAAATTTGGTCGATCCCACTTTTCTTTCAGAGAGTGATCCTGATGTGATTGAACCAATGTCTTCTTTGGTCAATCCCACTCTCCCTTCGGAGAGTGACTTTCACGAAGCGGTTGAATCGATCCCAGTATTGATCAATCCCACTCTTCCTTTGGAGAGTGAAGTGTCTGCTAGTCACATTTTCTTCACTGCCAGTTTAGAACTTACTGAACAAGGGGGCACTGAACTCGCTTCGAATCAACCCCCACCAAGCTCTCGGGTTGCTTCCTTTGATTGGGATAGCCTAGTTGAGCCGCGCCTTCCTTCTAATGAACCTTTCCATATAAAGGTCAAAGTTGAACCATACACGATTACTCATTGTATTGTTGATGAAGGAGCCTCAGTTAGTATTTTGTCTGCTCGTGCTTGGCGAGGCATGGGATCTCCCAGCCTTGTGTCGACTGCTAGTCAGTTACTGGCGTTTGATAGAAGAACTTGTGTAACCTTGGGAATTCTTGCTCAAACACCTGTTACTTTGGGTGGGAAGATTGTCTTAGTTGACTTCATGGTGATAGAAGACCCCTTGGACTTCAATATGCTCCTTGGACGTGATTATGTCTATGCCATGCAAGCTGTGGTGTCAACATTTTTTCGTGTGATGTACTTTAATCATGGCGAAGAAATTGTCACCATTGATCAGTTGGATTTTCTTAATCCTTCTCCTGACCCAACTAGAGACCAGATCTTTCCTTTATTGATTCTCAGTGTTTCTATAGACACTACCCCGCCACAGGTGAACTATGTAGCCTCTTGTCCTTTGTGCTCAATTGCTACTGAGAAGTAGCCATTGTTTTCATGCTTACCTTCTCGGGACTTGGTCCCAGCAATTGACTAGGTGAGTCATCCTATACATACTGTAGAGGCTTCTCTCCACTCTGTCAATCCATTTGAAAGTTTAGACATGTGTTCTATCTCGGATGATCTCCTTCCTTTGGATGAAGTCTTCCTAGAGTATTTGATACAGTCTGATCTTCTATTGGATGTTGGTTCAGTTCTGACCAAGTATAACACTGATTTGCCTAGTAAGCCTGACCTTTCTTCTTATGTTGGTCTTGTTGAGTTTTTGGACTTTTCCTTCGAACAGCAAGTCAGTGATCCTAATGAGTTTGATTTTTCTTATAAATTTTTCAACTCCTGTGATATTGAGTTTGGTCCTACAGACTCTATATCCCTTGTTGATTTTTTCTCTCCTTCTGAGGTTGATCTTACTAATTATAAACCCTCAATCCTTGGTTCTATAGAATCTTCTTCAGTCGATTTTGCCTTGACTTTACCTTTTATAGAAGATAGCAAAGTCGCACGTGTTTCTTCCAAACTGACCCGCATCGGATCATTTCTTCTGAATATGATCCCGATGTTGTTGTTTCTTGGAGAAAGGATTTGTAGTTGGATTCACAACTGTTTATTGGCCTCACCTTGTTGTTCAAGCTTTAATTGCATTTGCATGTGCCCTGCTCGTGCTTATGAGCCTGATGCCGGTTTCCACGCTTTTAGCTCGTTGTATAAGCCCTCATATTTGTTTTCATCGTCACTAAGCCTTGTATCATTTTGCCTTTGCAACTTGACAGCTTTTACCTTGAGGAGACGTTCCCTGAGTGTCCTTATCTTGCTCACTTTCCTTGCATTATGCATAGGTTTGTTCCTTGTGCTTGGAACTAGTTTTGCCTGTCTATGACACTCGTCTCCTCGCACTTAGAGCATTCTTTCTGCTCTCCTTCGAGCTCGTTAAAAACAGTAAGGAGGCCGCGAGTTGACTTTTCCAGACTCGTTAAAAATTCATGGGAAATATTTTGAGTTTCTTTAGGCCCAAGTCTGACTCCTCAAAATACACTTGACTGCCGAGTAAACTTGTCCATTCAGGCTCGTTAAGAATATGTGAATGGGCATCCACATTGGTGGTAGGTTATCTCTTTCTCGGACCATGTGGAATAATACGAGAAATGAACACTCTCTTTTCTTTTGAATTGAGAAGAGTATTCTCAGGCATAGGTTTATTGCTTTTCCGGACCTGAGGGACTAAATTTACGGAAAAGGAACCCCTGGTATGAGCTTAGTTCTCTTTTTTCGTGCTCTGGACCAAAACGTGAAAAATATTTCGAGTGTACTTTATGTCTTTGTCATGCTCGTTAAACCCTAAAGAACAAAGCATCGAGTTTATTGTTGTAAGCCCCATTTCTTGTAATCAAATGGATCTTTCCGAGTGATCTTGCCTTCCTTCACACTCGTAAAACTCAGGCTATATGCTGCTTTTGAAGGAGCGTTGGGTAGGTGGTAATTTAACCTTTTTCGGACCTTCCTGACTAAGTACGAAAAAGGTGCACCTTTTCTTCTTCGGAAGTTAAGAGAGTTCTTCTTTGGTATGTTTTATACTTTTTCGGCCTCAGGAGACTAAATGGTATGAAAAATCACCCCCCTGGAGTCTTCTTTGGAGTTTTCAGACTCTCTAAACTATGAAAACACTGTCGAGCATGTACTAGTTCGGGCTCGTAAAATCCACGAATCAGTGCTTTATCAAGCATTCTTCTTTATTTTCTTCGAGCTTGTCAAAAATGAAGATGGTCCCGAGTTTGCTTTCTTGGACTCGTTAAACCTTTACAAGAAAGAGGGGAAGGGAAGTTCATTCACATGTTTTTTACATCATGGCAGCAAGTCTTGTTTCCTTGAACAAAGCACCAATTTTGAGTCTATCAATAGTTGGGTCCTAGTATTTTGACCTTATCCCGTTTCAGAGTTTCTTACTCCTCCAGTTGGTCTCTTTTCCAATTATATGGGGAATCTGTCAATGTCTCCTACATTGTAGATTTGTTTCGTTGGTCCTTTTTGTGTCAAAAGCTGCCTAAGTCACTTTTGTGTCGTGCTCACTATTCAAGGATTAAACCTTTGTCAGCCATTCTGCAGTTGCCTTGACCTTTTGTGTTGGCCATTCCCTGGTATCAGTTCATTACATCATGTCTTCGGCGTTCCTTGTCGTGAAATTCAGTACCAATTCCAGATCCAATTAGTCTTTGACTTACCTCGTGTTGGATGATGAAGGATGCCTTAATGCCTTCCTTCCAGCGGATCTCTTCCTATCGACTGCAACACATCTTGCTATGGGAATGAGATTTAGAGTTTTATAATAGTACCTTGGGGATTGTTGTCATCAGTGACAATTTCCCTCGCTATTGGGTAATGGGAATACCTTAATGTCTCCTACTCAATGGATTCTTCAAGTGTTCGACTTCAAGTCCTTTAATCACACTTGTTAGAATGTACTTGGTACCTTGGGGACCATTTTCATTAATGGTGGTATCCCTCGCGTTTGTTAACGGTTTTCATTATTGACCGGTAATCAAACGGTTTCCTCCATGTTTGACTTTAACTCCTTTATTCGCATGGTTAGGATTCGTACCTTTTTTGGGCGGTTTGGATTGAAGACCTTGGGCCGACATTAGCATTATCATTTTGCTATTGCCCAAGTTGCGCAAGACCTTGTTATATTTTATATGACATTTTGCTGAGACATAGATCCACCTTGTATTTTTGTGGCTATAATCTATTGTTGAGCATGGATCCACCTTGTTCATTTGTGGTCATGACTCCTTTAGATTTGATATGGCGCCTTTTTACATATTGAGCGACCATGATAGTTTCATCAGTTATACATATGTTGGATCCGCCTTATATATTTATGGTGATGTTTTGTATATGGACTTGAATGTCCCAGAGATCAGTTTTTCTGACATTTATCTCTCTTACAGGTACCTTTGTTCGATCCTTTCGATCTTGGATTCTCTGCTCTCTCCGTACTCAGTTGTTTCCTTTATAATGTATTTCAGCTATCGTATTCCCCTCTAACCTCACACATTAGGGGGGCATCTGTTATAGCTCAAAATGACACATCTCTGCCTGTGACCACTTTCCCATGATTCCGTCGCATGTTAACACTTCATGAAAAGTCACTGAAAAAACACCTAACTTGGAGGACCGATATCTTGAGTTCTGTAACTCTGTTTGACCTCATATCTACACCGTTGGAAAGATATTTGCGTTAGCTAAAACTTTCCAGAAGACATAAAAGTCTGAAAATGCCCAAAAAGACCTCAAAAATGAGTTTTTTGTCTATACACGACTTGCCCTTAAGGAAACCCGCGTATGACACGCGACTTGTCAATTATGCAACCCGCGTGTGCTTTTATACGCGACTTTCTGCACTAGCAATCCACGTATACTTTTCGTGTACACGATTGTCCAATTATGCAACCCGCGTATACCTTTTAAAAATGTCAAAAACACGCCTTTTGAATTTCGAGTAGTTTGGGTAGTTATGCAACTGACTCCTTCAGTTGTAACTACTTTGTCTTCGCCCCTAACTCTTCCTTAAGCATATAAATAGAGGTAGGGAGGCCCATGAGAGGAGACTTGGATTTTTGCATTGTTATGCTGGAGGATTTGGAGCTCTCTTTGCCCACACCTTTGCCCTGGCGGTCATCCCCTTGTGTTGCAAAGCTTGGAGGCTGAGTTCTTTGGAGAAGAGAAGCAGCAGAACCGGATCAAGGTTTCGTGAGGTGCCGAACTTGAAGAGAAAGTATACTTGTACTTGTTTTCAAGATTAATAAAGATGTGATGTCCTTCTTCTTCTCCAAATAATTGTTCAATGTGTGATTGGATTTCTGTTTATGATCATATGATGATGTTATTCAGATCATTATTTCATGTTTATTTGATTATCATTGTTTTATATGTGGTCATAATGGTTTTAGGAAGGTATAATTCGTTTTGCAAGTCTCTTGGAGCAAGAGGAGCAAGAAGAGGATTGAAGAGAAAGCTTGGACCAGCCTTCAGTTAATCAGGTGTGGACCTTTCTTATCTCTGAAACTTGCTTATATATGCTTGTTGAACATTGTGCATCTCTCTTTCAACCCCAGTACGTTGATGGCCTCTTAAACCCTAGCCATAGGACACTTTCCTTTACAACACCAGCTTTACCTCAAACATCTCAAGTGAGACTTCATCTTCTCTATAGGTGTTGTCAAATGGGGTAAAACCTGTCTGGACCGGTGCTTACAGAGATCGTGGTGGTGTGGGTGTTGACAAAGTGCAGACCCCTGTCAACTTGTTTTGTGTCAACAAATGCTTTTGTTTCTGGGACCATAGTGCGAAGAGGAGGGAGGACATGTTGTGGCATCTGACAAGACCATAAATCCTAGATTGGTTCGACCAAAAGTTACGGGAGTTTTCTGAAAAAGAGAATCAGAACCCTGGACTGGTGACAGATAAGTGGCTAGCAGAGTATATGCATGACGGTCCACACGAGAACTTTTTCTTAGAATTTTTATCATTATGTACGAGTGGTTGACGTGGTTGACCTATCGCAAGACAAATTTCCAAGGAGGTGAACCAACTTCCTAGACCCTAGAATTGATCCAGGATTTCCAAAAGGTAGACAATAAAGCATCAAGGGTTGTTGAAGTCTGGCTTGACAATATCTTGGAAGGTTATATCATCGAGTTCGCGGTCGAGAGAACTAAATCTTATAATGAAGCAAAAAGGGAATTTTTCAACAGACCAAGAGGTAGGTTTTTGTTGTCTTTGCAATTGTCCATTAAGATGCTCATCTGTGAAAAAGGCATATTGAAGATGTACCTCGAGTAGTATAAATCTAGTGTGTGGAATCTGCGAGTATCGTGGAGATGAAGGTTGGATGGAATGATACGGGGTAGATGGATGGAAGTTACGATGGGACAGTGAGGGAAGTTGAGGAAGGAAGTGGTCTTACGAGAGGAGGAGCAAGGTTTCAGCAAGAGAAGAGGCAGAGGATAGGAGAGAGTCCTATTGTGACCGAGACGTAAGGCCGCAAAGGAATACCACATAGAACAAAGTGACCCTACAACGATGAAGGAGACGACCAGGCTACGCCCGAGCCCGAGGAAAGGCCAGCCCAAAGTGACATTGTACCCACACCTCCATGCACTGCGCCATACTTAGGAAGAAACATGAGTTCGACACGACCATGTCCGACATGTCAACAACATTCTAATAGTATCATATCAACGACTTTAGGAAGAAGGCCCATGATCGCGGGCGATGATGCAAAGTTACCCCTATTCCATGGAAACGGGACTGAGGATCCCAAGCAATACTGGCTCTTGTGTGAAGCCGTGTGGACTATCAAACAAACTATGAATGATGAGGTAAAGAAAGGAAAATTGGTGACAACCCTTCAAGGTCATGCACTGGATTGGTTCATGAAATTTGTCCAAGTTCCTACGAGGACTCTAGCGAAAACATTGGCTAACGTTAGGAAAGGACTAATTGAAGAATTCAGAAAACCGAAGTCTGAGGCGCAATACATCACAGAATTGGAGATTAAGTTGTATCCCAATGAGACTGTTTGGGATTTTGTTCAAAGTTTTAAGACATTGATGGCAAGAACTAGCTTTGATATGAGTGATATTCGACATAAGGAATTTTTCATTGCGGCATTAATAACTCATATCATATTACCATTGATGCAGCAGAATATTGTGACACAAAGCGAGGCTCTGGAGATTGCAATGAAGTTGGAGGCTTCACATGTTGGTGTAGTTGGCATGACTCAGATCCACACAGAGATGGCAAACTTGACACTCCAGTTGCAAGATATCAAGAAAAGAAAAGAGCATCACAAAGAAGTATGGTGCACTCGATGTCGCGCAGATGGATATACTAAGGATAATTGTCCAGATTTTCAAAACTACCTGTTGTCGAGAGCATTGAACCCATTAAGTTGTGGCGATATGCCGTAGTGCCGCATTTTTCAAGTTTATGGGCATGGACATGAATATTGTGGATACATGCAAAATATGGTCACAAAGCCAACAAATTTATATTGTAAATTATGTCGATCTATTGGGCATTAAGATAAGGATTGTCGCGCATATTATCTACTCTAGAATATAACAATGGACATGTACTATGTAAAGGGAGAATATCATCTAACAGTACAACAACCACAACCGTATTCATAGGTGGTATAGCCACAACCTCAACCACAATTTGTACCGTCGCCACAATTACAACCGCAGTTCGTACCGCAACCACAATATAATCAGATGGAGATGGCTCCACAGCAACCACAGTATGTTCAGTCAGCGTAGTATGTCCAGCAACAACTGAATCCCCCGTAACAGCAATTCAATCAACCACATGGAGGATTTTGAGGAGGACAAGGTGGAGGCTTTGGTCGAGGAGGAGGACGAGGTCGCACACCAATGCAATGTTATAATTGCGGAGTGCTGGGACATTTTCAAAGAGATTTCTTGTAATTTCAAGTGCAGTGTACGTATTGTATCGGTGTCGATCATACTGTCAAGAACTGTCCACAATTGATCGCGAAGTGGTAGGCAAGGAATATTTCGCAGTTGCAATCAAAATTAATTACTGAATCAGAATCAGTTGCAGAACCATAATCAGCTTTAGAATCAGAATGTGAATCAACCTGTGAATCCACCACTGAACCAGAATCAGGGACCAACTGTTGCGATGATTTTAGCAGAACCAAGAACACAAGATGTTGATGTTTATGTCATTAGTCATGGAGGTACGATGACACGAGAAGATGGACTGCGTCCACAAATTTGGTTGTCTAGGAAGAAGAAGGTACAGTTTGATATCAACGCTGAAAGAGACACATTCTTTGAAGCATGTGATGCAAATAGAAGAAATCCTGGTAAGTTTCATGTTTATGAAATGCCCACTACTTATGATTCCACTTCAGTAGCAGGACCATCGCGGCAGCATGGTACCTTGGAGAACTTCTTCAAAATTTTCTTGTCATTGGTAAGAGATATTGATGCTCTAGCCGAGATTGAAAGTCTATTGCATCGACCGACTAAGGAATGGAAAGAGTCAGCGGTGAACTCTTTACATAAGAAAAAGACAGGAAAAGAGATGCACATGAATATTTAGATTGGAGACTATGAGATAGATTCATTCATCCTAGATATAGGCTTAGATGTCAATATTCTAACAAGGTAGACATGGAAAAATATGGGGATCCCTCAGCTGGTTTGGTCCCCTATACAACTGCGACTGGCTAACCAGGCCAGGGTAACACCAATTGGGCGGGTTTCACGCCTTGACGTGGAAGTTGAAGGGATGAATACTTATGTTGATTTTGATGTTATTGACGTTGTCAATGGTAGAGGCTCCTATCCCATTGTTTTGGGGATTGGATGGGACAATGACATCTTGGCAGTGATCAATTTTAAGAAGCGCGTAATGACCTTTGAAAATCAATACATTAGACTTATAACGCCGATGGATCCAACCGGAGGGTGAAGGTATGTTGAACCAGTGAGAGATGAAGCTGTAAAAGGATGGGATCATGCATATAACATCTAAGAGGATGTATGGATCCAACTGGAGGGTGAAGGTATGTTGAACCAGTGAGAGATGAAGCTGTAAAAGGATGGGATCATGCATATAACATCTAAGAGGATTACATCCATCTGACAGTCAATGGTGAGATTGGTTGGAGCATCTCTAGCTCTACGTCTTCTAACTCTGGTGATGCGTTAGAAAATTGGCAAAATCGCATGCATGTGGTATCGCTAAGGAAATGTGGCCTCATCACACAGTTGTTGTGTCAAGTCATGAATGAGACTGTCGAATTACCAGTATACGAAGGATTTCCCAAATTGTCTGAATTTATGTTGGATATTAAAGATAAGGTATCAAAACCACAATAGTTGTTGGCATTGGAGGAAGCATTGAAGGCTACTCCAACACGTTGGTGGGTGACCCATATCAAGTCAATCACTAGATGGTCGTAGTGTCGAATATTGACGACAGTTCGCATTGGCGATGGAGAAGTGTACCACGCTGGAAGGTACGATGGGAGGAATAACCTTGGTGATCACATGATTGAGTGTTAGACCTTATGGGCATCGCAACCAAAGGATGAGTGGGTCCATGCTTTTTTCCACACATTGGATGACATGTTGTGATCATGGTATGTATCAGTCGAGTTGCGCAGAGAAATTACCACTTGGGAAGAGTTGACGGTTTTCTTCACTCACACCTTCAGTTTCGCAGACACCAATCCAGATATTCATAATGCACTACACCTCATCCGCGACGTTGTTCTGAAGGGAGTGCTAGTTGCATATTTGGTGGATCCACATGAGAAATGTTCGATGCAGTCGATGATGGAATACTATAATGTAACTAGAGGATCCGAGGACAATGATGATTTGTGGAACATCAATATCGCAGAAACAAAAGGGAGTCGGGATGTTGTAGCGCCTGACGTACCGACGAATCCAATGAATCAACCATTGAAAATTAGGAAGGTCAACATTGGGATGGAGGAGAACCCAAATTTTGCGAATGTTGGGGACTACTGGGATGAAGAGACCATGGCAAAGATCACAGATCTGTTGCATGAATTTAAATATTTGTTTCCTGCCAACTTTTCTGAGATGAAGGGAATACTAGGAGATTTAGGAGAGATGAAGATTCCGCTGAAACCATATGCGAAACCAGTAAGGCAGAGGTTGTATCGCTTGGATCTGCAATACAAGGAAAGGGTCAAAGTTGAGCTTGACAGAATGCTAGAGGATGGAATAATTGAGTCGGTTGAGGAATCAGAATGGATCAGTCCTATGGTGGTCCAAAATAAGAAGATGGGTGAGGTTTAGATTTATGTCGACCTTAGAAAATTGAATGATGTGTGTGTGCATGATCCATTTCCGAAACCATTCACTGAAGAGGTGCTACAAGGAGTGGACGGTCAAGAAATGTATTCCTTCATGGATGGCTTTGCTGGCTATCACAAGATCAGGATTTCGAAAGAGGATCTCCACAAGACAAAATTCGTTACTGAGTGGGGTTTTTTTCAATACACTGTGATGTTATTTGGGTTGAAGAATGCCCCTGCAATATTTTCCTGGGTTGGTGTCACCGCATTCAAGGATTTTATTCAAAAAAATTTGCAAGTTTATATGGATGATTGGACAGTTTATGGATTGATGAAGGACCATCTGGAAAACCTGCGACTAATATAGGAGCGATGTTGATAGCATCATATCGCACTAAACTTGAAGAAGTGTATTTCCTGTGCACCATTTGGGATGTCGTTGGGTCACATTGTTTGCAAGCAAGGACTGTTGGTTGACCCTACAAATATTGCATTGATTTTAAGTTTTCCACCACCTACAAATGTGAAGCAACTGAGAGCGACGCTGGGGAACACAGGATACTACCGCAAGTTCATCCGTGGTTATGCTGTGATCACAACTCCTATGGAGAGGTTGTTAAAGAAGGATGTGGTATTTGTATGGATTCAGGAGTGTCAGGACAGTTTTGAGACACTAAAGGCTAATATGGCTTTCGCACCAATACTAGTTTTCCCTGATTGGAATAAAGAGTTCCATGTCCATGTGGATGCATTGTCAGTTGCGTTGGGTGTGGTGTTGGCATAGCCAGGGGAAGGAGATATTGATCACCCGATCGCTTTCTCTAGTTGGAAGCTATCATCCATGGAGAAAAGCTATCCTACCACAAAGAGGGAAGGTCTAGTGATGGTATATGTGCTACAGAAATTTCGCTATTACCTATTGGGCGGCCATTTCAAAATGTTCATGGACCGTTCTGATTTGAAATACCCGGTCAATAATCCTATGTTGGGGGGAAGATATGTGGCTGGCTACTTCTTTTTTAGGAGTTTGATTTTGAGATAATTGCAAAGCCAAGTCGCTTGAATGTTGGCTCAAATCATTTATCTCGAATTGAGATAGGTGAGGAACCAACAAACATTGAAGATGGGTTTCCATATGCACAACTATTCATATTTGACATGGTTGATGATTACTATAACAAAATAAGTCAGTTCCTAGCGACAGGAAAAGCACCAGAAGAGCTTACTACAACTCAAAAGAAGCAATTGGTTGTCAAGGCCGCAGATTTCCAACTGATTGCTGGACAACTCTATAAACTAGGACCAGATGATATCTTACGACGATGTGTCATACCACATGAACAAGGGAAAATATTGAGAGAGGTACATGTAGGAGTTGTTGGTGGACACTATGGAGTTCGCGCTACTACCATGAATATGCTCCATGCAGGGCTTTGGTGGCCCACCCTTCATAATGATGAGATAGATTATGCACAGAATTGTGATGTCTGTCAAAGAACTAGAAAACCATCAAGGAGGGATGGGATGCCATTGGTACCTTAGGTGACGTTGCAACCATTTGATAAATGGGTTGTGGAATTCGTGGGACCAATCAACCCACCTAGAAAGAGAACCAGTGTGCGATACATAATTACAGTGACAGACTATTTGACAATATGGGTGGAGGCCCCACCTATTGTAGATTGCACCACTACGACAACAGCGAGGTTTCTGTTTGACAACATTATTACTCGGTTCGGATGTACAAGGATATTGATGAGCGAATAGGGGATTGACTTCATCAATCACACAGTCAGCGCATTAACAGAGAAGCTTCAGATACAGCATAAGAAGAGTACCTAGTATCATCCACAAGCAAATGGGACAGTGGAGGCATTCAACAAGGTGTTGGAGAATGTGCTTACAAAGGTATGTAACGCAAATCGTGATGAATGGGATTTGAATATTTCGGCAGTTTTGTGGGAATATCGCACCACTTGCAAAATATTGACAAGACAAACACCGTTCGAAATGGTGTATGGGAAAGAGGCAGTCATGCCTATGGAGTACACTGTTCCCAGTTTGCGCATAATGGAAACGACAGGCATGGATAATGAAGCAGCACTAGAAGAATGACTAGAGCAATTAGTGCAGCTCGAGGAAGACCGCTTTGTTGCAGGTTTTCACCAGCGCGTTGAGAAGGATCAGCAAAAGGCCTGGCATGATCAACATATTAAGCACAAACAATTTTAGCAAGGAGACCTAGTCCTTATGTAAGATAGCAAGTTCGCCAAAAAACCAGGCAAGTTACAGATGCATTGGCTAGGTCCATATCTCATTAATTCCATTACTTTAGGAGGTGCAGTACAACTGCAGTAGTTAGATGGAGCGATGCTGCCAAAGCTAGTGAATGGTAGAAAGTCAAAGCCCTACAGGACGGGCCCGGAGCTGCGCAATGCTTGAGGCACTACGCGATGAAAATAAAACTTTGTTTCTACATGATAGTTAGAAGGATGGCACACTAAGAGGAAGGGGATACACAAGTAGTGGAGTTAGTATCTCATATTAGGAAGTCATGTTGCGACAATCATAGGGTCGTGACATGGTCAAATCAACAATAAATGTAGACAATTAAACTCGTTAATCGACGGCGCTTGTTGAAGAAATGCATATTTATGGTCGATCCGATCGTTGGATTGACAGGATCATCGACGGATTCGTGTGATTAATGCATGAGTTGGTCGAAATGATTAAAGTTGATTTGGTCATGATGGAGGTGCGAACAACTCGGTGCTGTAAGAAGGGGTCGAATGTGGTCGATATTCACCATTGTGCAAGATTGGGTGTTGGAAGAATTAAAAAATTATCGCAGAGAGTTGTGTTGTGTTGCTTTGTCGAGTTGTAGCGCAGAGTTGAGTTCAGTTGAGTTGAGGTGATTGAGCGAGTTGTAGAGTGAAGTAAGATTGTGTACCCATTGAGTATTCTGGAGCACTAGTGCGGCATGTTGCGTAATCAAGTCACGGTCGAAATTTATAGCGAGAGGTAGTCATCGGGGTCACTATTGAGGAGGAAGTTGCAAGCATACCGGTGGGATATTCCTCAGTTCTGAAGAAGAAGAGAGGGGCACAACGGACTGCGTTCTTAGTTCATAAGAAGCAGGAGACTTGAACATTTGCGAGGGCATAGGAGGAGGTAGCTTCACAGACAGGTCCATCGACTTCAAGGGCTGTGGAATCATCAGCCTGCGTAGGGGTGTCCACGGCGGACATCCCTATGTACGTGCCTCCTAAGCGGCCCAATGCGAAGCCCATGAAGATGACAAAGAACCAGAAATACCCAGTGAAGATGTCAGCAATTCCATAGGGCATGGTATGCACCACGGACATTATCCCTACACTGATGCGTATAAGTATGGTGATCACGACATGCTCGCATCAACAAAGATCACGAAAGGTCCCTATGAACCTATGGTAGCGGTAGGAGGCGGCTCGATATTACACATTCCACAGGACTGGGCACGCGGGTTGCAGAAATCAGGGTTGTTGGATCTTATCAACATGCTACACTTTGGGCAGTTGAACGAAGCAAATGCATGCACGAAGCAGCTCTTGGCATGCTTCCATGGAAAAATTTTGTGGCTGGACCGACCGGTCGCACTCACCGTGGAAATCATTTCAGATATTATAGGGTTTCCCAAGGACAGGCCTAACCCTTCATAGTATTTCAAGGGGAAAGATAATCATAAGAGATTGGCCGCAAGGATGAAGAATAAATATGACTTACAACGAGACGAATGGGAGTACCGCGTCAATAGCATAAATGATATGGTTTTTCATGTTAGCGCACGCATTTTGGCTAGTAAGATAATGACGAGGAATAGACCTAACCAATGTAATTCAGGAGTTATTGCATGCATAGAGCAATGTGTACAAGGAGTATAGATGAGTTGGTCACTGTTTCTAATGAACCGTTGACAAATGATGCATTGGGAGTCCAGGCGGGGTAGTGGCCATTCACATACAGTTGGATGTTGATTTTAATTGTGCTTGTGGCCTCGATGGAGCCAGATTATTATCAAGGAATGGATGTGGATGCAGTAAAGGTTTTCAAGGGAGCAGGCTACGAGAACCTTTGGTGGGTGAAGAAAGCTGATAGACTTAGGGACTGCGCAGTTCAGTTCTGGATCTATTGGGAAGCGTTGTATGCAGTAGCTATGAAAGTTCTGAGATTGTCCAAGGAGGTTGTGGTGAAGTTCCAATAGATTGCATGGTTTGCGATTGGCCCACACACCATTCATGTGTAGGCGCAGCATGACCCAGAGAAGCATTGGTTTCCAACACCATACAAGTTATCCGATACAAAGTTGGAGACAATTATTTATGATTGGCCCACCGCATGGATAGAACCTGTCAGCTTAGAAGAAGTGTCAATGGGTCCACCAACGAATGCACCAATTGATCCAATACCTGAGCCTGACTAGCAGAGTCACCATGATTCAAATGAAGAGTCATCGCGGACACCCATTGACTCAGAAGTAGAGTGACCATTTTAAGAATCAAGGACAAATAAGTGAAAGGAGCAAGGTGCAACAAGTAGCACACCCCCAGGGATGGAGGTGAAGTTGAACCAGCTCATTCAGGCAATTACAACTGCAACGAATCTGGAAGCTGAAGAGATGAAGAAGCAAGCGACAGAGGGATTCAACGAGGTAAAAACTCACCTTGACTCGTTAATTGATGGAGTATCAAAGAAGGATCTGGAGGCAGCTACTTTGCAGAAATTTGGCTTGATCAGCACTGGGACACGGATTAGAAATGTTTAAATTCTGCCGCATGAGATCGAGACTAATAATGAGGATCTCAATGCCTCCCTACAGGAGTTACAAGATTTTTCCATAGACATCAATGTGTTTTCCACACATATATTGGTGCATATGCAGAGGGTCGCTAATCAAGAGTTGGAAGACAGGGAACAAAGTATCAATGGTCAGTTCTTGTGATCATAGGAGAAAGAGGAAAAAGCGCGGAAAGAGGTTGAAAAATTGAAGAAGGAACAAGAGCGCATAATCACAGAAAATGCCAAGGCGATTGAAGAGTTGAAGATAGAGTGGGATCAACTAGTGGTTGAGAAAGCACATCTCTAAGATAGTAGAGTGCGGTTGGAAGAGGTAGTTTCTGATGCATGTGAGCATGTATTTGAGAGCACGGTGAAACTGGATGCAGTGGCAAAGGCAACACAGCTTGGGGTTGTTATTTCATAGTTGCAGAGTGATAATGTGGACTTACAAGCACTAGTACATCCAGACACACCACTCAAACAAGTAGCAGAGAGGAAACGTGCCATGGAGGATTTGGCGACACAGCTAGAGGAGATGGAGCAAGAAGCAAAAAAAAGTAACTGAGCTGACTACGTAATTTTGGGGTAGTGTAGTCCAGGACAAGCAATTGGAGCAACTGACCACGTAGTTGCAAGAGGCTTAGGGGAAGTCGGTTACATTGAAGACGTCATTGAGAGTGATGCCACTAGTTGTTCATATCACCAAGTCTACGGAGCTGGAGGAGTTGCAGCAGCGCATTGTCAATGCCAGGGAACATCAGTAGAGGCGCGGTATGCAATTAGATGAGTTCTAAGATATTGGAGTGCGGCTTTCTCTTAAGGCAGTTTGTGCACTGCATGATGTTCAGGAAGGAAAAAAGGTGGTTACTAATAAGATGGTTGAGCATCCATTAGCGCATGATTTGACAAGAAGCCAAGAGATTGCTGAGAAGGTCAAAAAGCAAGTCAAGGAGATCACTCAATAGTACAAGGACTTTAAGCAGAAGATCAGTAAATACACCATGTCCAGCTGACGTGGCTCAAGGGAAAGCCATAAGATTGTGTTGGGGGCCTGTTGGCAGGCAATTTTAGGGTAAGTCAGCCACGCAACATCGCGAATGCTACGCAAGGTCAAAGATGTGGCGCAAAACAGAATTATAATATTTTATGTATTTAGTTTTGGACCGCATTATGTGGAATGTGGTCATTGTTTTGTAGTTTTAGTTGAGAAGTAGTTAGGAAGTTGGTTAAGTGGACCATCATTGTAAATGCACAAGCCTATAAGTAGATGTAGAATTGCAAGTGTTAGGGAGTCTTGGGCATTACTTGAAGACATTTCTTCAGTTGGTTTCTTGCACATACTTTTCAATTTGATCTTTGTATGTGAGCTGAAGAGTTGTTTTGGAGAATCTGTATTTTGTTACAAAGGCTAATATGACATGACAGAGGTTGAACAGAATCATTGTGTATTTTCCTGTTTTCTTGTTTTCTACGATCCAAATATGACTGCAATGTGTATCTGTGATATGGATCTGTGAATGATGCGATGTTTCTGTGCTTTAAATGATGTTATACTGTTAGATTTGTTTGCACATCGATGTTTTGTTGCGATTCAGTTATGTTGATGTGATCTATTAAATGATCACATGATTATGTTAATGCATAACCTTAAATGATTAGATCTTATGAGTAATGTTGCGCTAAGTTAACAAGTAGACACAGGGTCCTCCTTCATACTGCGAAAACTTGGTTTCGTCAACTCTCCCTCGAACATCTTGAGTGAGACTTCATCTACTCTACAGGTGTTTCCAGACGGGGTAAAACCTGTTTAGGCTAGTGCACAGGGAGATCGCGATGGTTTGGGTGTCGACAGAGAGCGGACCCCTGTCAACTGGTTTTGTGTCAACAACTACTCAACGATTGGACTTCTTGTCTATCATAAGGCATCGAACGGTTTGATCAGTTATGGAAATGGACCATCAGGCATATGAACGGGTAAAGGGTTTAAGCATAGATATGTATAAAAGGATGTGCATGATGAATGGACAGGTGTGCTCTCTGTAGGAAGAGAAGCTGGTGCATGGATCATCGTCAAAGTGGGGATTGCAGAATGACGGAGGACTCTGAGTTCTTTCAAGAATATCTAGAACAAGGACAATGAGGGGAACCAAGGTGCATAAGCAAATCCAGAAGCAGATCATAACAGAGTTGGTATGCATTGTTATATATGTTTGTCTACATATTGTATTGAACATGTTTAATAGAAACAAGGGTGGTAGGGTGGTGCTAGGAAAAACATGTTGTCTTATCTGTACAAGTTGAAGCATGTACAAGTGGAAGTTGGTGCTTTCACTCAGTTGTAGCTGGAGAATGTTATTTTAGTGGGTGCTAGAAAAACATGAGGGTCAGTGCTCTCTACAAGAAGGATTTTGTAAAACAAAGGTTGCAACCTCTTTTGAGTAGGTGCTCAAACAAAGATGAATATTTTTATGTCTCTATCATGTGTATGTGATTGATGATTATCATTCCTTCTGTTATACTTGTTGCATTATCATAACTATAAATCTGTAATCAATAACAATACTTTAAATATTGGAAATGGTTTAATCTTTAGAAACACTGATTCACCCCCCCCCCCTCTCAGTGTGTCGTTGTGTCTAACACCTAGCAAACTGCAAGGTCAGACCTACCAGTTTTATAGTTAAACCAATAAAAGTGAGTTAAAATATTATAAATAAATATAAAGGTAGGTGCATTTTTCAAGGAGAATCAAGCAAGACTAGATCTGAAATAAGGAATGTGCACTTTATGAGAGGGGGGGGAGTTTGGAGATGTTTTAAGTGCTAATTATGGAGCATATTTCAAGGTGATCTTGTGACATTTTTGGAGATGTTTTAAGGGTTGATATTGGAGCAAACTTCAAGGTGATCTTGTGAAAATTTTGGAGAAGTTTTAAGGGTTGATTTTGGAGCAGATTTGAAGGTGATTATGTGCACATTATGTGACAGTATAGAGGGTCGATGTAAGGCTGATTTTGGGGCATATTTGAAGGAGATTGTGTGATAAAATAAAGGAATATACAAGGTTGAGTATGACACATATTTCAAGCTGATCTTATGATAGTTTTGAGGGTTGATATAGAGTTGAGTATGGCACAGATTTCGAGGTGATGTTATGACAGTTTTGACGGTTGATATAGGGTTTAGTATGACACCAAATTTGAGGAGATCTTATGACATTGTTAAGGACATATTATGGCACAATCTTGGAGGTGATTTTATCAACATTATTATACATGTTTATTCAATTGGTTGGATCCTACACAAGATCCTACTGAGTTGGTACTCAATTGAGGAGATTAACGTCTTTAATAGGTTGGTGCCTACAGATCTTGTTGAGTTGGTGCTCAGTTGAGGAGATTGGTGTATTTAGTACATTGTTTCCTACATATCTTACTGATTTGGTGTTTAGTTTAGGATATTGGTGTCTCTAGTAGCTTGGTGCCTACATGAATTTATAAAGAAAATTTTGTGGTTTTCTCTCAAAAGGGTTTCCACGTTAACTTATGTATATTGTGATTTGAGTTTATGTGTCTTTACTATTTTGAAGTTAATGAATTGTTGTTGAATGCTTATCAAAAGAAAAAGTATTTTATATTGATTCACCCTCCCCCTCACCCCCTGTTTCTCAGTATAAACATAATTTCAACAATTCATTGGACAACTCATATGCGTGTTGCACACAATTTCCACAACTTTCTTGGTCCATAGAAGTTGACTATGTTTTTTAGACAATAAATGGTATGCAAAATTACCATTATGAGAGGGAATTAGGACATACATGTAATGGCCATGTCTAGTACTTAATTTATTTAAGCTCGAAAGTACACATTATAGTCAAGTTGGTATGTTATCACTTATAGATTATCTTCAACGTACTTTAATTTAGTCTTTAATTGAGTGGAATATGAAAAAAACACCTCTTTATGTACCCATATGTATTGTACTTACCAAAAATCAATAGTGTTATATTTGCATGATTTCTATGTCACATTTATCGTGCACTTAATTTTTTGCAACTATTATGGGCATTTACTACCAATAAAGGGTTATAACTCTCCCAAGAAGATCATAGGTACCAAACTACTAATTATACAACCTTATTCCTTCCTTCTCCCAATCAATATATTTTTTTCCTTCAATATGTGAACCCTTCTCTCTTAAATATTTTGGTTATTTATAATTTCCAAGTAGGAAAGAAGCTTCTACCACATAGGTGGGTGAAGTGACATTAACATGTAAGGAGTTTCTTGCAATGGATTTGAATAATAGGCATGGGACCCATTTCCTTCTTCTGACTTCCCTAGTGTTGACATAAGCATATCTATGTCCTTTTACTCATACCCACACCAATTGATCTTATCTTAGGTACTTTAATTCTAAACCATTCACCTAATTTGATTTTATCAGATCTTATAGATGAAGTCACATCTTTCCCAATTAGATTTTATCCTTTCTCACTTTTTCAATAAAAATATCAATGAAGAGTAGAGTTTGGGATGTATATTGAAATTGATCATTCATTTGTTGCACTATTAATTTTCTCTCAATATGTTATGTCCACTCCTTGGAGTCATTTCCTTGAATTATCAACGCTATTAAGGACCATTATAAACTCGTGAGTCTGATTACCTTTAATAAGAACACTTTTTTATTCCATTGGCAATAAGGTATGTTTCGTGCCATTGGGTGTTGTAACTAATCCCTTTTGACCTACCTAGGAACGTCAAAGTAACAAGTTCACTATCGGGGTTGTACCTTTCATTAAAACTGAGAAATCTAGACATTGTTGAGAATTTAAAGCCATTTTGAGACACTTTGATCTTGAATTGATAACGTCCTATATACCCAAAGCACTAGAGGAAGCTAGGTGAACCATCTCACCTATCGGCCTAAGCCCTTGAACCATAAGACTTGAATATGTCTACACATACACAAAGGAATCATAATGCTCTCAAAATACGCACACACACAAAGGGATCAAAATGTTATTTGCACGTGTGAAACTTTAAAATCCAAACATCAACATGATAATTTAATTTATCCTTTTACTTGTGAAAGCTCACCGAATCACTCTAGGCTTGTATGCCAATATTTACATAAAATCTCAAAATTATGTCAATGCCATATTTTTATACCAAATCCATAATCATCTCAATTTAATAAGTCATGTGTACAATTTAGAACCCCAAAATAATCATACAATAATTTGTAGTCTACTCGAGTAGCTCATCAAAGAAAAGAAAAAAAGGGTCAAGTACATTTCGGCTCAAAAGGAGGGGCATTATAAACTTTAAGTAGATAGTCAAACAAGGTAAAATGGGCCATGTACATTTGGGCTTAAAAGTTGAGGTGTTATAAAATTTGTGATGGTAATGTTTTACTGTGTGGACATTATACATGTAACATTTTACCTAAAAGTTGAAGCTAAACAAGCATCTAACCATTACATTGAACTATTTCACATGGGAAACATGTGCATAATTACGAGAGGAAAACAACATACATTCTTTGTAGAAGAGGAAAATATACCCTCATAAACATTAGTAGAGCCATGTACTTATTAGTTCTTTGGTGGAGAAGAAATGGCTATGTTCATCTTATCCTTTAGCAGTTTACGAACATACATATAAGGACTGAAAATACACAAGAGGACTTCATTATTTAACACGTCGATCTTTCAAATCTTTTACACAATGAAATTTCAAAAGTCTTAACAATGACTGAACACTGTGAAAACATTCACACTCAAATTTCATTATTTAAATCAAATTCACACAATTGTTAGATGAAAAATACCCAACTTGCAACAACTATTAAAGGAGCTTCCACATTGTATTGATTAAGATACAACGTGATAGTAGTTACTACATGAATTTCTCGATCGATTAATTATATTTCCCCATCTCCACTATCTTGACAGAAATATGATAGAGTCCATTGGTGTAGCTTAGGTGGTTGGGAGGTATGAATGTTATCCTCCCCACCCATGTTCAATTCGTATAAGTAACATGTATGCTCTGGTTGAGCCACTATAAATTTATGAGTTATGAATGAATTTTATCTCGATTCTCGTGCCGATATGACATTATGACAGGTAAATTAACCCTCTAATAAATAGTGAACCACCTCTTAATCTATGAAAAAAATGATAATAAAAAAATACTAGCATATGATTTGACCTTTGAATCCATTACAATTCCAAATGACATTTGTTGTTATTCTTCCACGCAAAACTTATAACCATAATTTATGTTAATTGGCGCGAAAAAAAAAAATATATATATATATATATATATATATATATATATAATACTCCCTTCTCATAAGGTTTTGAATGCATTATCATACTAATTTACAATTTATCATATTTATCCACTAAAGGTTATTGATGTATTTATTTTTAAACGCAATTGCTAGATGTGCAACGTGAAGAAACAAAATGAGGCTTTACATTGATAAAAGATCCAAACACAATTCAAATGAAAGGGTTAGAGATAACATGGGAATGAAGAAATAGTCCGTGTTTGGGGTGTGGCATAAAACACACTTTTGTTTTGTAGTTATTGCATACGTAGTCCTCCCTATGGAGGTAAACAAATTTAATTAAATTAAAAATAAATAAGTAATAATCATATAACTATGGTTCTATCAAGTGCTCAGAGGCATTAAGTTCTCTTGAGGTGCAACCCTTTTTAATTTACAAAAATGTCTAGTAAGTATTTCTACTCCGGAGGGAAATGACCAACTTGCTTAAGTAATTTCAAAATAGGGTAAATACCGGTAGAGTAACATTAATAATCACCTAATCAAATAGTTTGCCAAAAATTGTTTTACTTGTCTTTCTTTAAAACTAAGAATGAATATTAAGATTAATTAATAAGTAAAATAATCCATATAAATTTTAAAATCTAGATTTATTGGAATTTGAAAAACATTTTATCATCAAATGAAGATTTTAAATATGTATCCAAATGTTTTTGAGAAATGACTTGTTTTTCTCTATAGCTAAAAATAAACATTTAAATGTTAGGGTTAACCCTGACTTGGGAATGAGTAAGGATGTAAGTGGTTTAAGGCACATGGTTTTAGTGGCCCTTGGATTCTTGCTAGTTGTATTTGCATTTAAAGAACCTTATAAATATGGTTGTAATATTCCATTGTAATAGCTATAATTCTTTAATTTATTTTCTATCACATATTTTATTCCTAACATCATGTGTGCTTAGGTTTCAAGTCAAAGAAATTTTAAATTGAAATTTGATATAATTACATAAATGTGTTTTACAATTTAGCTAATTTTAAATTAAATTTTATATGTTCTTGGTTTTATAATTTTTCTTTTTACTACTCAAGTCAATTGAAATTTACTACTAATATTTCTAAGATTGTGAGTATTTCCCTAATATGGTTGTATTTTATATGCCTATAAAAATTTTTATTTTTTATTTTTTTTAGTTATAAGTGGACATGTTATAAGTTTTTTTATTTTTTACTTTTTTTATTATTATTTTTATTGAGCCTACATGTGCCACATCAGCGTTACAGACAGGACACATCTCACCCATTTGAGAGAAAGCGCCTCTCGGTGCAATTGTTGTATTTATGACTTTATATATATGAGGAATATAAACAATTTCAACAAGAATCACCACCTATACCACAAAAAATTACTTATTAACCTTAATAATACCCCATTACAAACTCATTATTAGTTTTAAAATAATTCATTCAACAAATCTTGCGCTCTCATGAGAGCACCAAATCTCAACAGAATACAACAAGTGTTCACATATATGATCCCAAAATTTATCCCAGTGAGTTAGCTCGAGTGGTTGAGTGTTGTGAATTACAAGCATGAGGTCAATGGGTTAAGTCCTTGGGTTGACTATCTTTGTGAATATTATGGGCCTCACTCGATGTCCTCATTGAGTTAGGTGCCAAAGCTGCAACTAATTGATTTACCTTGGGTGCCTTCCTCATAATAAGGGAAAGTGCTTGGTGGGTTTCCCAAGATATACATTTCATAAAAAAAATCATGCCAAAATTTACTAAAGAAATGGAAAAGAATGGTAAAAGCATCCTCATTAAAAATAAATTAGAGAAAAGATATCAATTGGGTGTAGCTTGATTGGTCGTTTATGTTTTGACTCATGTTTATTACTTCATCTTAGAGAAATTCCATTTCCGTAATGGTATTTATGATCTTATATATGAGGTATCCTCATGATGAATATGTATTTATAAGCTACGACCATTTTGTACGATGTGATTCACTAATGAAATGAATTACGGTTTTTTTTTCTCGTGGAAAAAAAAAACTTGATTGGTCACGAGGAAAAGTTGTTACCCTCCCCATTCGAGTTCAAATCCTCATATTTGAAGTTTCGACCATCCTCATTTTCCCAAATGTGTCATTAACCAACTTCTATCAAAAGACCCACCTTACATAGCCCATTCCTTTCCTTATAAACACAATGCAAATAAACTTGATCAAGAGTAGCTTCAAAGATTTGATTTCCTATTAAATAGGCCTTAGTAAAAAAATTCTAAGGAATAAATCCCCTGCATCCAGTTGATCACCACTAGAGAATCACTACATATTTGAGTATTTGAAACACCTTTTTTCTACCATAAGCAACGAAAGTCGCTTCATAGCGATGAGTTCCACATAATTATTTGACCGCAACTTGATCCCAATTTAAATTTTAAAACATGGGAGTCCCTTAAATATAATAACCCACAAACCCCCTAACTTGCACATCTCCTTTAGCAACATCATCAAAATATGCTCGTGCTCTAGATTTATCAATTTCTTCCTTTACAATATTCTTGGAAGACTTTAATTTAATTTTTTTGTTTGATTGAAGCACTTGAGAATATTCAAACCTTGTGAAGCACATTGTGTGGCTTGAACAAACTTGTCTTAAAACAAGCTAACATTCTAACAAGCCAAAATCCCCATGCAAAAATGATAGGTAAAGCTTTGGAATTATTCACATTGATATTCCCACACCAACCTTCAAACAATCCTCAAAAAATGGACGACTCTCCACACATCTTTCAACCCTATAAGGGTCTCCAATTCTTTCCATGTCTCAATAGAATATGGACAAAATAAAAGTAGTTATTGAATAGTCTCCTCATTTCCTCATTATCCTTACATATACCAACATCTCTTTTGAAAATTGTCTAAAGTAGAGACCTTGTTCCAAAGTACTAACCACATAAATATCCTAGCCTTGAGTGGCCATTTAAATTTACATACATGGTTATACCACCATATTGGTTTAGTCTTCAAATTGCTTCTTTATCTATGAAAATGTTTCTCTTCCTCGAAGAGAAGAACCCTACACATATACTCTTTGTTGGGACAACTTGCCATTTCTTGGTTGTACAAATCTTTTAACTTTTCCTCTATATCAACAATCTCTATCTCTCATATCTAACATTCTTCTCATGATCCCAAGGCATATCTTCCTACCTAATCTTTTTAAAATTATCCTCAAACTACAAAGCAATTCACACATTGGAGAACCCATTTTTCTTTAACTAGTGGTACAAAATCCTCCTCCTCCAACCAAATGGAGTTGAATTTGAATGAGCTTAGAGGCTTTCTCCTATTGAAGCTATCCATAAATATAAGAAAGGGATATGACTCACCTCTTGGTCAAACTCACCTGCCACAAATGGAAGTCATGAATCTTGAGCCATAACTGAAGAAAAAATGGGCTTTAAAAAAACAGAGGAGGGAATTACCTATATAGTCATCTCCATTATTTTTGAGGAAAAAATCATTGAGGTCGTGTCGACAAATTGTCACTAAAAGAGCAAATCATGCAAGAAATGCAAGTGTTGAATCCAACCCATAAGCATAACAACATGACTTCAAACTCAACAAAAAACCCTAACCCAATCACGAAAACACTAGCACCAATGTATTAGACAAATATGAATTATGTTCACTACCTTTCAACTATTCACAAAAAACCTTCAAATTGGATCTTCACATTAATTACAATTTTTCCAATTGAAACACTATTTTGAATTGTTAAAATCACACTTTTGCAATCTTTGCCATTTCAAAAACCAGATCATATTACAAAGACACTGAAATGGAGACTAGGGTTGAAATTTCAAAAACATTTCACAAGTTAAGGATCGAAAGATTTATTGTTTTCTTATGTGGGGAGCAAAGTTGAAAAAGGCTCAATTCGTGGCCACCATAGTAGAAGGTGGGGCTCGACAATTCATGCAAGTTATCTCATTTGATTTTATGCTCTCGAGTTCTACACCCATAAAGAATTTGAGGTGATGCAACGGGACGGATGGAGGAAACCCTAGGATGGAGAGGGGATTCGGGTAAGGAGTTGCTTCTACTGTGTACAGGTCTGGTGATTGTTAGTGTTACACCTAAAAGTTGTCCTAATGCTCAATCCCTTGAATTTTCTTAGCAAAACAACCTTTTGCAGGAGCCTTTTTCTCATTTCTAGAAGGTCTGACACCCTTTGCCTTCCAGCATAGAGAATAAGAGAAGTCTCTGACACCTATTGCCTACTGACAAGGTGTGATGGTGGCACTTGTTTCCTAAGGACAGGGAGCATCGGCGCAACCTTCTAGTGCACAAGGAGTGTCATCATTGTCAAAAGGGAAAAAAGAGAAGATTTTGAGAACCTTCTAGACGAAAGTCCTCATGGAGGCTTATCCCAACTACTTGGAGCAGGTGGCATTCGTACCCCTAGCCTCTAGGGATGATCCCTCACCTTCCTCCCTAAGAATCTCAACCCCTTTGGTCCCTCTTTGGCCTATATACAAGCTTCATGGACCATGATAGGAGAGGACCAAGAGAGCACATTTTGTTGCTGAAAACATTGCTAATATAAAAGGCAAATACTGTGGTTGTGAGTGAGATTTGCAAAGTTTGTAGAGTGTGTGTGAAAGTGAGTAAAAGACATTGTGAGAGCAAAGCTTCAACATCAAGGATTTGGCTGTAGTTTTCTTCCCTTATATTGTTAATACAAATGTGTTCGCCTTTCCCATGAATGATTTGTGTTAATATATGTTGTTCATTACTTTTCTCCTTGATCATTAGTATAGATCATTGAATTATCTTGTTGCTTTCACTATTGTATCTTGTTTCTTACATTATTTTGCAGGTACAGTTGATTGTAGGAGAGTTACAAGGCAAGGATCACCTTCTCAGTGAGGTAAGAAAGCTTGGCATTCAAGTAGTCTGACGGTCTAGGGAGAGGACGCATTGTTGTGAGCTTTTTGTTCTAGATCTGCCCCATGTAGACTAGGGAAAAAATATTTGTCTGCATTGATTGAGAATTTATGGTAACAAAACTAGCGACCATACTAGGGAGTACTAATCATATCTATGAGTTTTACTTTTGATTTTGATTACAAGCTCTCGAAGTTTTTTCTCTTGCTCATTTGAATATTTAAGGTGTGAAATTCATATTAAGACCATTCCATCTACCTCCTCAGGCCAGTGTTTACACTCAACAAAATTCCAGTTTGATTTATAATTGCTCATGCTAAAGATTTTATCTTCTTTTTTGTTCTCTAGATCCGTCGACGAACCTGGGTTTCTTTGACAAAGTGTCAGATTGTCGCTGACGCCTTTTGTCTACTGTCATAGTCTGTCATTGACGCCTTTTTCCATAGTTAAGAAGCATCGCTGACATTGTCTATAAGAACGCAAAGAGCATCGTCCAACAGACGACGCCCTGGTTCCACCCTGCAAAGTGCGTCGAGGTAGGCCATCTCCAACTCTAGAATTTTCTTTTGAAATTTTTGCTTTTCTTTGGGTTTTTTCAATCTGCTCCTCTGCTCATTGACAGGTCTGATAGTGTGTACTTAGCCTGAATGTACTTTTTTGAGTTGAAATCTTAAAAAATCGTCTTAGTAGAAGCTTTTAAATCCGATAGTTTTGTGTTTGGAAGTTTGATCTTGGGTTTACAGTTTGCATTTAGATCTCTTAAAACTCTTTCCAATTTCTTAAGAAGGAAAAATGTTATGGTTTCTTGCACCTTTTTTGTGTGATTTTTGTTCTTTGCATTTCTTTTTCCAAAAATACATCAAAAAACAAAAGAAAAGCTATATTTGTTGCTTTTGATTTTATTAGATGATTAGAAGTGTTCCTTTTTGAAATTTGATTAAGAAAGACATATGCATTTAGGCATTAAAGAACCTTTTCCTTTTTATGTTAGAGGTCTCTTAGGTTTAGCATTGAGAGGTTTTGAGTGTCTGAAGTTTTCTTTTGTAAGCTTGAAGAATGGATTGTTAAAATCGCATGGCATTTTCATTCATTGCTTGAAAGGAAGACTCTCTCCCTTGCTCTAGTTAGGATTCGTCAAAAATAAAATTGCATTGTAGTTAGATCATTTAATCTTGCAATTACCTCACACTCCACAAACATTCACAAACCATCAAGATAAAATTGAATGGTAGCTTAGGTTAAAATCCTTAGTAATTTGAGTCATAGGTTAGAAGACATGTTCCGGTGTCTATAAACATAGGTGTTGTCATTATTTTCCTACACTTCATCCCTGGGATTGTGTAGTTCCTCCGTGTATCAATCGGTATCTCGAATGGATTTTCATGTACCCTTGAGGTATATCTAAAAGTTCTTCATGTGCTCGATAGTATATCGGAAGGCCCCTTTCAAATGGTTGTGCATCAGGCAACACTAACACAGATTTGAACTCTCATGTACCTTGTGTATATCAGGATACCCTTATAGGAACCTATGACAACTGAGAAAATACTTGTTTCCATATTGTTGAAGCATTATACTGAGAACAACACTCGGGGAGCTACTACGCACGTGTCATCTAGGTAGTTGGGTATTCAAGCAAGGGTATGGTCCTAATACTCATTATCGCATTTTACTATTGGACCCTATCATCTATCACAAGTTGTGATAACTCGACACTCCTAGTGAGGATTTAGCTTTTTCAGCCCCTCTTATCACTTAAGTTTACTTGTGAGCTTAGCTTGCATAGAATTGTTTGTGTGTGATATTTTTTACTATAAGTCCTTTAGAGTAAAAATTTTTATCCACCATTCTAGCTGAACCACTTGCAAGGAGATCTCGCAAGCTACAGGGTTTACCACTTGAATTTCCTCCTACCATAGAAAAAATACAATGTGTGACCATGAACCAACCTATCACAACTTATCCTTTTATAGAAGGTGTTCCGGTTGTTGAATCAGGAGAGGAGTACTCTTATTTTGAGAATTCATCTACCTCTACCTCAGTATTGGTACAATTGCCTTCTTCACATCATTCAACCTTTCACTTCCCTACAGAAGGCCATTATGGTGCACGAGATTGAGTGTTTTCCCAGCCACCAGATGACCCCGTGGCATCCAAACTTACTCCAACTACTATGTTTTGGAAGGATTCCTTGGGACAGACAATTTCTAAATACGACACTATTGCTTTGTATTATGCCACCCCCCCCCCCAACCAAATATGAGATTATCATTATCAACTGATGAGTATTTTATACCCATCTGTGAGGTGGTGTCCAATCTGTGCACGAGGGGGGAAAACATAAGAAGGAGGAGTCTTTCTCCTTTTCCTAGATGTTCATAAATAGACACTCCTGAACACCATGCTCCTGTTCGATCTTATGCTGCTACCATATCTAGAATACCGATTCAAAGTGTGGTTTCTTACGATCCAGGATAGCCTTCTATCCCTACACTACCAATTCAAACACTCTCGTGTTTCCATAATTCTTCTACAAATCCTATGACTAGGGGGATGCCCCCAAAATAAGTTGGTTCGACAACTGAACAAACTAGTTTAAATATTGGGGAGTATTGATTCAGGGCAGTCGATAGCTAGTGCACCCTCCACGATGGCAAATGTGGTTATTCCTTCCTCATCACCGACTCAACCATAATGGGTCCAACCCATGTCTAATCAAATTACATGGGAGTACACATACCCAGGAAATAAACCAGTAATGGTTAATCACAATTATCAACCCATTTCCTCAGGAAATTCTTTTCCCAAAGTCCCTTATCCTGGTAACACTAATACCCCATTGGGGAAACCTTATTGGGCGAATGTACCCACATATGGGAGGCCACTTGCTAATCAGTTTGGTCCGCCATCCAGAGGACCACCTAGAGGTCCCCCATATGGGATCCCACTTGGAGCTTCGCCATCCAAAGGCCCACCTGGAAGTGCCCCGTCTGGAGTCCCACCATCCGAAGTCCCACCACCCACTAGACCATTTGGTGGATCATTTGGAAATAAACCACCACCGAACTGGCCTGTTATAGGAGGATCATCAACGCTTGTTTATCAATCCACTTACACCCCTACTGGTACTCAGATTCCTTACCAATATTACGACTACCTGTAACCCAATCAACAATTTCCATTTCTAGCTACACCCGATCTACCATATATGTCACAGTTGATTAATGATCCTATTCACCATGATCCTTCATGGCCAACTATTCTCGTAAAGCTACCTCCGGATATACCAAATTTTGATGGAAAACCTGGTGAAGATCCTAAAACCACATAATGAATTATCATTCGTGGTGTTCGTCTAACTCTCTAATGAATGGTTCCCACCGTTTTAGACTTTTTCAAAAAACTCTCACTGGGACCACCACTAAATGGTATATAGAATTGCCTCAGCATTTTTTTTTGGATTTCAACACTCTAGCAATGGCATTTTGATGTGTTTTCAACTTCCAATTAGGTATGAAACGAGCACAAACCTTTTAACCTCGCTTCATCAAACCACTTCCACGCATATATTCGACCATATACATGAGTGGGGATGACGAAATAGGTTGATTAAAGCTCCTATTCCCAACCAATTACTTGTTGATTGGTTCACTAAGTCATTGCTTCCACCCATTGTTAGGGGTGTTGCCATGGGAGGTGTTGTCACCGAAGAGAAATCCATCAGTCGTGCTTAGTACCTAGACTTGGTTTATTAGCAGTCAGGAACTCTGTATGATCTGATCCTAAACGCCCCTCATCCTACTTCAGACCTTTCAAGACCTTCAACAAAACCACTTGCCAATGGAAAACTTGGTTCTGTTCAGACACAGTTGACGACACAGTCCTCAAAAAAGCAAACTATCACAAATCCCAAGAATGCTTCTGCTCCTGTTGTTTCTACCGAAGTGAATGCAGTTCAATCCTCAGAATCTTCAGGAACGAAGAAGAAAGGAAGAAACAAATCCAAGAAATATGAGAATCAATGGGAAAATAATAAAACACAAAACACTGATGTTGAATCTAGAAATAAGAGAAAGGCAAAATTTCCCTGCCTTATATGTGGAGGTGACCACTTCACCAAAGAATGTCCTCAGCATGAAGAGATCAGCAAATTTATTAAAAACACTTCCACCGCGACATTTTTGACTGATCCTTTCCCTATCCAAAACCAATTGATTGACCATCAATCCTTGCATGGGTCTTCTTAATCTTCTATAGATGAAGTCAAAATGATGTCAAGTGAATTTGTTAGTCTTACCACCAGATCCAATAACTATGACCCCCCTCCATAAAAGAAAAATGATAGCACTTCAACTGATAAAATGATAGCTTCCATTCCTCCTCTTACCAATGGTCTTGAGATTGAAAAACTTTTTCTTGAGGTAGTACTCTTACCACCCAAGAGTACAATTCAAAAATCAGTATTTGACCCTAGTGTGCAGGTCGCTCAATACTACATTGTAGTAGAAGATTTTGCTTAGGCACCATATGTTATGTCTACCCTCGAAGTACTCTAAAAGTGTCTTTCACAGAGGAAAAATATGGTGTCATTTATTTGAGTTATGGACCCCAAGAATAGCAATGTTATCACCTTTAAACTGGATAATTTTAAGTCAAGGCTCTACCATCAATTAGCTTTCCAACTATCTATGAAATTTGTCGAGAATAAATTTCATCGTACTGTATTAGACAAGAGTGCCTCGACTTCGGTGATGTCTCTGTCTTGTTGGAGAGCGATAGGATCCCCTGAAATTAATCGTTTTCCCACAATACTAAAAGCACTTGATGGTCGTGGTTTTCAACCCTATGGATTATTGTCCTATCTGTTGATTGAACCAGGGGGGAATAAGTGTACATCCATGTTGAAGTTGTTGATTCTCCTCAGGATTATAATCTCCTCCTAGGTAGGAATTGGTTCTACGTGATGCAAGCAGTAGAATCATCTGTATTCTGTGTAGTCCAATTCTGATTCCAAGGGAAGATTGTTACTGTTTACCAATTAGAGTTTTGTTATCCAGACATGAATTTTGATTTTGTGAACAATCTTCCACTTCTAGCCTCTTCAGCTTTGTAATGCCAAAACGTAGGAGTAGGTCTCCTTAAATATTCCTTGCTTATGGGAATCTTTCCATTGAAAACTCCTCCTCCCCCTTCGCAGGTCGAGTCTGGAACATGATCTCCTCAACGAGTCATGACACTTCAACTAAAGGGAAATCATTTGTTAATTCAACACCTTTCAGTCATTTGAAGAGACTTATTAGGCTATCCAATCCACCAATGAATCCATCATTAATGATCATATTTTGGTGCCATCCAACCCTTACCACCTACCAGATTGGTTAGATTCGCCCCCATCTCTATATTACCTTTTGCAACATATTCCATCGGATGAATCGATCATGGAAGTCATGTCTTTAGATGAGATGCCTTAGAAATATGATCATCACCGATCATCTTTCCTTCAAAGTTACCAAATGGTAGAAGAGCATTTTCAAACATCGGTTTCATCTTATATTTTTCCTACTCCTTAGTTTTCGATACTCATTCACAATGTTGAGTCCGATGGTAATATGAGTAATATTACAAAGACCGTTTGGGTCGACATATCAATGAAAACTGGAGTTGTTGAGAACATTCACTTGGGCAAAAATTGTTCTTCTCCTAAAATTGAGTCTTATACGACCCTTTTTAGGGAATTTAGAGATGTTTTCGCTTGGATGTATGAAGAAATGTTAGGGATAGATCCTTCGATGCTCGTTCATGAGATCAGGACATTATACCCTGATGCCAAGCCATCTCGTTAGAAGTTACATCAAGTATATCCATGGAAAGCAGCGCCCATTAAGGAAGAAGTTGAAAAACTTCTTATGACTGGGTTCAATTACCCTGTGTCGCTGACGGAATGGGTTTTTAATATTGTTCTTGTGACCAAAAAACATGGAACAATTAGGGTTTGTATCGATTTTCGAGATCTTAATAGGGCTTGTTCAAAGTACAAATTTCATACTTCCTACATCGACCAAATCATCAACAACTGTGATGGGAGTGTCATCTTTTCATTCATGGATGGATTTTTCGTCTATAATCAGATAGAGATACTCTCTTCCGATCAGGATAAGATGACTTTCCTTTTCCCATAGGGGACCTTTGCCTATAGAAAGTTGCCTTTTAGTCTAAAAAATGTTGGCGCTACCTTTCAATGCGCCATGTCTTATGCTTTCCATGACATTAAGCATATCATGGAACTATACCTCGATGATCTACCTTCCCATTCACAACATTGAGAATATCATGTTGACCATCTAAGAGCCATTTTTCTCAGATGTCGCCATAACAACATTCAATTGAATCCACACAAATGTGTTTTTTGTGTTGAGATGGTTAGGTTGCTTGGATTCATTGTTTCCAAGGATGGAATATGTATATATCCATTGAAGATCGAAGACATCTTGGCTCTACCACCGCCTACCAATGTTACTAAATTTCAAAGTTTGCAAGGGAAGGCAAACTTTCTACGTTGTTTTGTCTACAACTATGCTAAGAAGACACACGGTTTTATGCGTTTGTTAAAAAAGGACTTACCTTTTATTTGGGATGACCCTACACAACGTGCATTCGACACTTTCAAACATGCTATCACACACGCACCTGTGTTGCAACCTCTCGATTATACTAGGGATTACTCCTTGTATGTAGCTGTGTCTTTAACCACTATTGTTATGGTGCTAGTTCAAATAAACAAACAAGACCAGGAACATGTGATTTATTACCTAAGTGGGAGTCTTCTTAACTCTGAAACACGTTATTCACAAGTTGAGAAGTTAGCTTTGGCCATGGTCATCGCGGTCCATAAATTTTGTCACTACATCCTGCTCCACACAAGTACTGTGTACGCGGATTCTAACCCCATGTATTACATCTTGACTTGTCAGGTACTTGGGGGGAAATACTCTCGTTGTGCTATCATTATCCAGTAATTTGAGTTAGAATTTGCAAAATCGAGTTAAAATAATTCCCTTATCTTCGCGGATATTATGTGTGACCTTCCCCGTATTATTGAGGATACACAGCCCTTGGATTCATTACCTGATGAATCCTTGTTCCTCATTAGTATGTCTGACCCATGGTATGGAGATTTGATCCTATAGATCCAGACTCAACGGTTTCAACAAAATGCAACCCGAGACGAACGTCGTTGTAGTCATCATCACGCTAAGTACTATATTATCATCAATGATACATTGTATCGTCACGACGTTGCTTAACTCATAATGAGGTTGAATTAGTGTTGAATGACTGTCACTCTGGAGATTGTGGTGGTCACCTTTTTGGGATGGATACTTCCCAGAAAATATTATGTGCTAGGTACTTTTGGCCCTCAATCTTCAAAGATTGTATGGAAGCCGTGAAAAAATTCCCACCCTGGTAGCTTTTCCAATAAAAAAAAGTGCACCCACCCTCACAACTTTTCCAATAAAAAAAGCGCACCCACCCAGCTACTTTACATCCCATCGTTGTTGGAGATCCTTTCACGAAATGGGGAATTGATTTGATGCATTGTAAGCCTACCTCAACCGGGGGGCATGGTTACATCATTGTAGCCGTGGATTACTTCACGAAATGGGATGAGGCTATGCCTACATATGTTGAAGATGGAAAATTTGTCTTCCTCTTTCTGTTTAACCACATAATCACTACGTTCGAAGTCCCGCAATCCATCGTGACTTATCACGGTTCACATTTCAAAAACCAAATGATGTCAGAACTAAGTTCCAAAATAGGTTTTCTCCATGATAATTCTGCACCCTACTACGCACAGTTCAATGGCCAAGTTGAGGCTATCAATAAAGTGTTGAAAACCATGCTTCAATGGATGGTATGACGAGCTAAGTCTAGTTTCCATTTAAAATTGTTTTTTTGCATTATGGGATTATAGGACTACCATTAAGACATCCACCATTTCATGTTGTTTCAATTGGTGTATGGACTAGAGGCTACCTCCCTATCGAATGTGACATCCCTTTTCTAAAACTTGTTGTGGAACTACTACCCAATACCACCCTTGAGGAAGAAAGGTTTTCGTACCTGAAAAAGCTCGATGAGACTTATCGAGATGCTACCTTAGCAAATTAGGTGCATAAACGACGAATTAAATCTCAGTATGACTGATCCATTCAACCTCGCATATTCAACGAAGGTGACTTGGTCCTGACATATGACTAGAAAAATCATAAACTGGGAGGTGGAAAGTTGGATTCCATGTGGCATGGGCCTTATATTGTCAGACATGTCTTAGAGAAAGGAGCTTATGAACTAATAGACTATGATGGGATACCTTTGGGAGAGCCCTGAAACAGGATTTACCTCAAGAGGTACTATGCCTAGACCATCTATCAAAGGAAACTTGTACATATTGTTTATAGAGTGTGTTGTGTGTAGTTTGGATTGTTATTATGTTATGAATGTAGGATTCATTCTAGATAAGTATGCTTATATAGTGTCATGATCGAATGAACATATAACCACCTACTTTGGCTTTGCGTACAATGCTAATCGTTATATGTTGAACGTCACATCAGTGGCTTGGGTATTGTATTCCCCTACCGATGATTTGGTAAGCTTGGGAGGAACTTGTTTAGGTATTGCTACAAGCAATCTTGCATAGTATAATGCAGTGATTGAGTTATTAACTGAAGCTTTAATAAGTGATGTGAGTCAGATTAGAGTTTATTTAGATTCGGAGTTAGTTGTACATCAATTGAATTGGGTCTTCACCGTCCGCAACCCCTTACTTCTTCGAAAGTTCCAAAGGGTTCGAATTTTAGAGAGGTATTTTGAGTTAGTTTTGTATCATCATATCCCAAGACATTTGAATATAGTGGTTGATTCATCAACTAACTATGTTTTGGATTGGTACTTAGCTCATGTTTGATGTTCATTTAATTTTTTTTTGATCACATATAAAGAGAGATCCCAAAAACACATATAAGTAGCCATTCATATAACATGTCACACACACACACACACACACACACACATGTATGTGAAAAGTTGTTTTTATATAAATAACTGATACCGAGGAAAAACTTGAAGCCATAAGCTTTCAGTATACCAAAAAATCTGAAACTCTCAAGTTTCCAGTACATTAAGAGGCCAAAAAAGATGAATATTTGAACCTTTTACCGTATATACTACAAAATAGGAGCCACTCCGGGTTAATCCTCATTCTCATGGTAACACATAACAATGAGAGCTACTATGCGGAGTAGCCTCCCAAAATGCACTCATACGCCTACAGTGTGGCGCTGATAACGCCTGGGAAGGTCGTCAATAGAGATGTTATGAATGCCATTGATTAATCTCTAGAGGTTGTATTCAATATCTTGAAGCTCCTCCTCTGCCTCTACATTCCTAATGGAAATCTCTTTCACCATCCCATGCCTCTCGATAGGAGACGCTCCTGCAGTTCGGGATGGACCAATGTCTACAAAAAAAGTATTCCATGTCTTAGTATCACCAAATTACAAAAAAATGAGATATAATAGAAGATAAAAAACATAATGAAATAGTATCTTTCTTGCCTCAGTCGTCTCATTGGTCATCCTTAGGTAATGGAAGGTTAGGGTCACCCCTGAAATCAGTCCTCGCATACACATAGTCCTCTACCATCAGCAGTTGGCCTCGCAACCATTGGAAGATGACTGAGCCATAAGTCACAATGGGCCCTCCATCTCCTCCATGACGGGCTATAGCCTCAACCCACCTCAACATTCATGGATCCTTGGGTTCCAACCTAATGAGGGGAAACTATAGGCATAACAAAGGTACCCTCTCTAAGAAGAAATATACCACTAAAACCCCGTAGCCAAACTGGTTTAGCTCACCTCGTCGACACTTTGTGCATTGTTCCTTGAGGCTTACTAATAGCCCCTCACTTTAGTTGAAGATGGTTGGAGCCATGCACTCCAACGAATATAGCATATGTGCCCACGTAGTTTGGTGAGTATCCCTACTACCTCCTACCTTCTCTATAGTGAAGGCTATCATCCTCAATGACCAATCCATAATGTCTTTAATCATAATATTTCCCACATGGTACCTCATTCCAATCACACATTTCTCATCGATGAGATCATAAATGGTCATGTCCCCCCCTCTAGGACCCGAGAGTGATACTGGACTTCCTCTCTTGGATACTCCGGTAAAAAAGTAGATTTCCTCGACATCGATCGTCAGAATGTGAGTGCCCAACTGGAAATGTTGTTGATTCGGGTCCCACATCCATATCAAATGATCTAGCAGACTCACATGGGCTCTCATGCCTGGTACCCTAAAGTATTTAAGGATTCAACACTCCCTTAATTCTCTCACTATCATTGGGTCATTTTTCGCTTGGGAATCGCCTAGTTCGTGCTCGCGATCCTTCCAAATCACCATTTTTTTGTGCCAAACACCTGTGGAACATCCACATGGTAACTGTAAGATGCATCTCATTGGGATAAACACTTGGAATTTATGCTAAATTATTTGTTTTTGAAGAGTCGCAATCGTCGACACACTTTCCCCCAGGGAATAAAGTAATGATGCAACTTTATCTAGAGGACAGAGCTCCCATGACGCTCTTCCCCTTTTGAGGAGTGCACCAACGCACCTCCCGAGAGGGAGAAGGGCGTCACCTAGGGAGCACTCTTCCCCTTTCCAAAACTCTCCCAAAAACCACAAAAAGCGTGATGAAAAGTGAAAATTCAACCATAAAAAGGAAGGGGAGGATGATAACTCTTACCTTCTTCTGACGGTTCATCGAATGAATCCCCGTGATTCTCGGAATCTTCATTACAAATTCCTCTCTCAAACATAATTTTCACCCAATTCCTATGGTGAAAACACAATGGTACGTAATTTTTACTATTTCACTCTTTTTATATAAATATTTTTATTTTTAATAAAAAATAATTGGTGAAATATTTAAATATTATGGGGTTTTACTATATTTTCCTATAGTTTTTATGGTGAAAGTGTACTAATGTTGATTTTGAAGATTTCAGGACCTTACTGGACATTTTTTGGCTGTGATAGAGCTTCTTTTTTACCTTTTCATGCTCCGTCTCAAGTTGAAAAAAGTTTCGAGCGCCTTTTATACCCTTGTCATGCTCGTTAAAAACTTAGGAAAATGTATCGAGTGTTCTTTTACTGCCTTTTCGAACTCATTAAAATTGATAACAAAAAAGGAAACTCCTTGGAGTCGTCTTTAAGCTCTTTATATGCTCCTTGAAACACGAAAAGATTGCCAAGCGAACTTGATTCTTTCACGCTTGTAAAAGTATTTGAAAGGTTGTCTATCCGATGATAGTTTACCCCTTTTTCAGACAGTTTAGACTCTTACGAAAAATGTATACTCTAGTTCATTACGACTAGAAGAGTTCTCCTAGGTATCGGTTTATACTTTTTCAGATCGAGGGGACTAAATTTACGAAAAATTCCACTTCGAAGTCTTCTTAGTCATTTCAAACTCTCTAAACATGAAATGACAACTTAGTTTACCTTCTTCGGACTCATAAAATAAAGCGTCGAAGGACCCTTTTTTGGGAATGAACCCCTCCTTTCTCAAGTTCATAAAACATATGAGATTGGGGTTATCACCTGATGAGCTAAATCGAGTGTTTGTTACCTTTTTCAAGCTTGTTAAAAAGCAAAGAGGTACTCATCTGTTGCAATGGGTAAATTAAGGGAATGGGGAGATATTTTTTCATTTATATTAATTGCAGCTCCTAGACACCTTTGAACATGGCACCTATCTGCATTTTCATTCAAACAGTTGGGTATTCAACTTGTCATCGAGTTGATCCACTTTCATGAGTCATTTCACTCCTTGAGTCAATTCAAAGAATGATTCGTCCTATATTTACATTATGTTTGGTCTCTACCTCGATTGAGTCAATGTTGCCAAGTCACTTGTTATGTTGTTCAATGTTCAAAGGGAGTATTTACCATAGTCTACCTCTGCAGTTACTTTACCTTCCTTCAAGTCAATCATATCTAAGTCAATCCCCTGTTTTTTCCATTGTCAAAATCACTTTAGTTCCAAGTTTCATGTCGATGATGGGGGAAACATCATGGACCTCCTTCGATGAGTCTGCTCCTGTCGACATCAACACATTATCTGAGAATTAGTCTTAGAAACCAATCAAGTACCTTGAAGCCTGCATGCCTCAATGGTAGGTTTCCTCGCTTTTGAAAATATGCTTTCATAATTGGCCTCTAATTGGAATATTTTGTCAATTGTTCGACTTCAGCTCATTCATTCACATTTGAAGGAATGTACTCGGTTACTTTCAAAATCATTGACATTAAATATGTGCCTATCCTCAGGTTTGTGATGGAGTATTCTTTGAGTCATTGCATGGATCCACATTGTATTTTTGGTGGCTATGATCAAGCTTGAGTCAGGATGACATGGATCTACAGTATATATTCTGTAGTTATGTCCTAATTTGAGTCTTATTGATCATGGATCTACAATGTATTACTAGTATTCATGACATAGTCATTATACATAGATTTGCAGTGTATTGGTTAAAAACCAAAATTTGAATCAAATAGTTTGTAACTAGTGTTATGTCAAGTCTTCACTCACCACTCTTTTGCCTTTGATTCCATGTCATATCTAGCAAAGTATTTCACCTATCACATCCCTCTAGCTTCATACTTTGGGGGGGATTTGATTACACCTAAAAGTTGTCGTGATGCTCAATCCCTTGAAGTTTCTTGGTCAAACTACATTTTGGAGGAGCCTTTTTCTCATTTCTATAAGGTTTGACGCCCTTTGCCTTATGGCATAGAGCGTTAGAGCAGGATCTGACACTTGTTGCCTACTGACAAGGTGCACCGTTGGCACTTGTTTCCTGAGGACAGGGAGCATCGACATAACCTGCTAGTGCACAAGGAGTGTCGGCACTGTATAAAATGTAAAAAGAGAAGATTTCAAGAACCTTCTAGATAAAAATTCCTTGCGGAGGCTTATCCCAACTACTTGGAGTAGATGGCATTTGTACCCATAGCCTCTATGGATGATCCCTCACCTTCCTCCCTAAGAATCTCAACCCCTTTGGGCCCTCTTTGGCCTATATATACAATCTTCATGGACCATGATAGGATAGGACCAAGAGACCACCTTTATGTTGTTGAAATCATTGTTGGTATAGGAGGAAAAGAGTGTGGTTGTGAGTGAGATTTGCAAAGTTTGTAGAGTGTGTGTGAAGTGATTCAAAGACATTGTGAGAGCAAAGCTTCAACATCAAGGCTTTGGTTGTAGTTTTCTTATCGTATATTGTTAATACAAATATTTTCCCCTTTCCCATGAATGATTTGTGTTAATATATGTTGTTCATTACTTTTATTCTAGATCATTAGTATAGATCATTAAATTATCTTATTGCTTTCACTATTGTATCTTATTTCTTACATTCTTTTGCAAGTAAAACTGATCACAGGAGAGATACAAGCAAAGGATCACCTTCTCAGTGAGGTAAGAAAGCTTGGCATTCAAGTAGTTTGACAGTCTAGGGAGATGATGCATTGTTGTTAGCTTTTTGTTCTAGATATGCCCCATGTAAACTAGGGAAACAATCTTTGTCCGCATTGATTGAGAATTTCCGGTAACAACTAGCATCCTCGACCTACTTTTTTCTCCTTCATTTATGTCCTTTGGTGGGCATGTATTCCGTGATTAGAGGTGTGGTGTTTTTTTTGTGGGTATCTGTGTACTATCGGTATCCTATTAGGGGTTTTCACTGTGGTTCGGGGGCCATGGAGTTCTTTCTGGTTTGTCGATTGGAGACCAGTTCGTCATTTAGACAAACCTAGTGCCAACCAATATAAAAAGTGGAAATCTCCATCTTTGTTTGTGGGAGGGGCGCCAACACTAGTCACGAGAGGTGTTGTGAGTGTCTTCTGGTTTATCTGTGTGGTTTTCTGACCTTTTTTTTCGGTCCTCAGGTTGTTAGACTGTGGTTTTCATATGGCGAGTGAGGCTCTTTCCTTCGTCAGTGTCCACACTAACCTTAAAGAGCGGGTTTATTATGCTAAAATTGTACCTGTGTCATCTGAAGCGGCTATACTAGTATTGGACACTGCTTCAGGCAGGCTGCCTCTGTGATGTACGGCGTTGGCATGTGATTCTACAGTGGACGAGGTAATTGGAAATCCAGTTTGTGGTAAGTTGTCTAATTCTAGCTTGATTTTGGAGAAGGGTACCAAGGTTATTCTCCCATTATCTCTAGGGTTTTGGTTAGGGTTTATGGGTTACACGAGGTCCCTGAGAAGCCAGAAACTCACTTTTGAAAAGGTCAAGAGAGGAAGACCGGTGTGCGTCCTAGGAAAGGACACATGGATGGACATGGTGTCATCTTTATCTCAATGGGCATTGGTAGGCAAATTCGAGTATTTGAAACTTAGTCGGTTTGTTATCCTTGCCTAGATCATAGAATCCTGGACGCGACTGATCAAATATATTCCTAGGGTTATTTTGTTCGTTAATGATTGGATGATTTTTTAGTTTTTTTATGAGGAAGACTAAAAAATTATGAAGGATAAGTTCTGGGTTATCGGACAGGGCTCCTTAGTGCTCAGTCATTGGCACGTGGGATTTGATACCAACCACAAAAAACTGGTTAAGCGGCATCCCTAGGTCATTTTACCCGATTTCCCCGTTCATTGTTGGAACTTGAAAGGCTTCATGGGGATTACTAACTCTCTCGGCAAGTTTATTTTGATGGAGAATGATTATTTGTTAGGGTTTGAGTGGGTATCTCCTAGTATTTTAGTGGAGATGGAGGTGTATGAGGGTTTTCCTTTTGAACTTGAGGTTATTTGGAAGGGGGATTCATTTATCCAGAGACTGTATTGCTGGCGTATACCTTTCTGGTGTCATTGTTGTCATGGAACTGGACATTCGAACGAATTTTTCCTGATTGAATCTTTGAAAAATATTGATCTTGCTGGCTTGGTGGATGAGCCAGATGAAGACTTTATGGGGCTGGAATGAGATCTGCGGTTCCCACTTCCCATCGATCAGGACTCTACTTGATCCTTTGTGGGTAAGTTTGCACAGTCTGTTCCTTTACTTCTGAAATTTATTTATGTTGTTGACATCCTCAGATATTTAACTATATTAGATGTTGGGGGGAATAAGGATGTTTTGATCTCGGATACTAGGGGTGAGTTGGGCTGGGAAGATGGTGATCTTGAGGATTCTTTCAGCAAAAGGGGAACACCAGGGGGTGAGACACTATAATTCTAAACATTCTCTTGATTTCTTAATGTAGGGGGTTATGGAGGCTCCTATGTTTAATTGTTTAGACTTTCCTCCTCTACACACATCTAAGCCGTCCTTTCTAGATATTACCCTCTCATATTCTCCTCTTTCGGAATCTTTGTTGGATAAAGGTCTGGAAGTGAACATTAATAACCACTCAGCTCTCCCTACCCGATGTTTGGACAATCCTAAGATTGTAGAGGATTCGAAGACTTCCATTCGGGGCGCTGCTAAAACCTTCCCTATATTTTCCTCGGAAGAGGCTACCTGTCAGGATATTTTCCCTATCTCTTCGATTAGGGTTGCAAATGTGTCCATTCGTAAGCTGCATCTCTCGAAGAAGGACAAGGATAGTATTAAAAGTGTTGAGGATTCCATTCGAGAGGCCACTTGTGTTAATATGAGGGTATGCTCTCTATTTGAGAGGGGGTAAACTTTGTCGATAGGTTTTGGTTCGCTTATTTCTCCTCAGTATCTTAGAGAAGGTGCGACCCTTATTGAGGTTAATGAATGAATATCATTTCCCTTAATATCAGAGGGCTTTGCAGTGGCCCGAAAAGAGCTGCATTGAAAAGATTTATTGAATTACTTAAGCCTGGTATTGTTCTGATACAAGAGATGATGACTTCAACTTTGTGTGCTTGTGAATATTTTTTAAATATCAAACCCAGGTGGAGGGTTAGTGCACGTGATGCCTCGGGCCTCTGAGGGGTGACTTTGGTGGCTTGGAACCCTTTGGTGGCTGATTTAATTTTTTTTCCCACTTGTGTAGGTATAGTTTTATCTGGACGGCTTAAGGGATTTGTAATGTCCCCGACCCTTATTACAAGCAAAAGGTTCTAAACTTTAGTTTAAGAATAGAGGAATAAGGTTAGAACAACTAACCATTAAATGATTAATTAAAGTTCTAACTTTAATAAACATTACTAAGGTTGTGTTACTTAATTAAATTAAGTAATTAAATAATTCATCGCCCTTAATTAAATAATATCAACATTAAATTTAAGTTCATAATCGCATTCAGTGCATGAATAATGAATCTATTATCATACTGTGATTAAGGTCCTACATTAAATTCTTATACTTAGTAGAGATTATTAAAAACATAGTTTATAATTGTCAAGTATTGTGTCGTTAATGTAACACCCCGGTTTTGACCCCGTTGCATTAAATGTACATGATGTATATATTGTAATGATCATGGTGCGGAGCTAAAGGCCAAGGCCCCACCATTGATTGGTTATGCTATGTTTTGGATTTAAATTTGTCACCGATGGTATATCGGGGCATGCAGCGTACATATCAAGTTTTAGCATCATGTAAATATGCATCTTTAATTAAAATGAACCCGACCAGCTATGATCGCGGCAACTAAATTGAGAGGGGGCATGATTTTCACAAGGATAAGGGTGGGGGATGTCAAACCTTGGGCAATGAGGGAAAAACCCATGTGTCACCACCTTGTCTTACCCAACCACCTCCATTAATAACTGCTATTGTTAGTTGAGGCAGTTATTGTTTTGGGAGTGGGTGTGGCAGGACTGTCAGTCCTTGCCCACATGCACACTCCACTCATGGTTGACTTCACAATGGTAAAGAAACCACCGCCATCACCCGGGCAGACGACTGCACTCTTTCCACGACGAGTTGAAGCACTCACGCACTTCGGGATTGTCTGTTCATCCTCATGCAGGAGCGGAGGTTGCTCACGCTCACGCATAGGATTTTCCTGGCTTTACTCACGCAGTCCTTTCCTCTGCGGATTTGCGGATGGTTTGGCTGCATATTTTCCCCATCGACTGATTTGTGGGTTCTGCGTTGTTGTTACTCATGCACAGGCTGGGAGACTGTAATTTCTTCCCCAACGTGGTCTGTGTAAGTCTTCCGATGTATTCATTGCCTGGGACGTGTTGTTGTTCCCCACGTTTGTTGGTATTGTATGCTGATACATTTGGGACGGTTGTTTTCCCCGATGTTGTAAATTGTGTGCACTGATACGTTTAGTGGCCTATTGTAATTCACTAGGAGTCGTTTTGGCCACGATAGGGCCAAGAACGACTCATGAAGTGTTTCCCCTGTTAAGCTATATCAGCTGATTGATTGCATACGTGCAATGGTTGGTCTTCGGACTGTGTAGGGAGCAGGGATGGGGGCTTGGTTTGCTTGATAAACCTAGTGGCTGGAAACCACACAGACAAAGCTAGAGGGCTCGCTTTCTTCTCCACAACCCCTGAATAGCATTGGAAGGGAATGCAGGGCCTGAGGTACTGTGTAGTAGAGAAAGGACTGATTCCTTGTGTTGGGTGTGTGTGGGTGTCTTAGAAGTCAGGTTAGTTCTGGTGTAGGTGTTCCTAGCTCTGCAATGAGCTCAACAGCTTAGCATTTAGCCTTTCCCAACTCCTTGATGGCCTGATAAACCCAACTGTGTTGGCTTGGCTATGCTTTGTGTATCCTTGGCTATGTGTAAGCCTGCTTGTTCCCTTACTCCTTGGAGAATCATGCCCAGCTCGGGGGTGGCAGCACTGCTGAGAGATTAAGGAGCACGCTGGCCTATGGTTGGGTGGAACGTTGCAGCGACGTAGCTGGTTGCGGAACAACTTATTCATAAGATAAGTGATCTTGTTCATTTTACTTCTGCAACCATATTTTCTGTTAATGAATGTGATGAACATGATGAGTGAATGCTTGTATGAATGTATGATGTTTCCACTATGTATGATAAACAATCGCATTGGTGCATGTTCTATTTCAATGCATCCATTTTTAGCATTATATTTCAGCATTTTTATGAATTCACATGTTCATGGGGCTCTTAGCCCGGATGGTTAATGCCATGGGTCGCGTCCTCTTCGCCGGTCGGAAGGGTTAGGGACGTGACAGTCAATTATTTGCAGATTTAATTAGTTTGTGGTGTTGTTTGGTGTGTTATTTCAATGAAGATAAACTCTAAGGAAAACACACATCAAGAAACATAGGTGGGTTGTAACCTACAACCACACCACAACCAAGGAAAAACAAAAGGCACAATTGCAATCAAAGCCCACAAAATCACCTCACAATGGTTGTCCCCTACAACCTTTTTTTTACCAATATATTTTAGATTGCATGGTTTCCTCCCTCCAACCATCAATCAATATTACATTCAAATTACATTATTAAAACTCAAATCTGCAACATTTCCAATCTAACAACTGGTGCACTCAACCTGGCACCGAGAAAACTGTTGGACCAAAACGAACATATCTTGGTGATCCGTAAATATTTTTTGATGAAACGAAAGATGATACTTACTGGAAACATTGTTCCAGAAACAATGGAACAGGTCCTAAAGAACAAAAATGAACATATATTGGTGAACCATAACATATGGTTGCGCCCCTCCCAATACCGTAGAGTCATAGTTATAGTTTTTGAAGAAGAGAAAGAAGATCATAATGAATATCATCTCGGCTTTTAATCTTACGAAGTCCATTATTCCTGTAACCATATTATGACATACAATAATCAAGCATACATATAATTCAATTCAGCCACCTTTACACATAATCATCACAATATTATGTTAAAACATAAATAAAATCATATGATAAATACTTATCTCAATATATGGGAAACTAGCTGTAGCAGGACGACTTTCCTCCCAACCGTAAGCACCGTAAATCCTTACTCTATTGAACAAGTCACCCCCAAGTTGAGACCATGGATCCATAGGTAAACAAACACTTAGTCTAGCAACTCTCGAAACTGCCTCTTTCGAGAACCACAATGCTTCCCACTACTACTTTATTGTCCGTCTCCACTACCTATGGGATATGACCTAGCTCGCCGTTCCCATTTCTTGGCTTCTTGTGTGAGAACTTGGACTAATAGAGTGATAGAATGGAAGCAAGGGAAAACAAATAGACTAACTCTAAGTATCAATACACTCCTAATCCTACCAACATTCCCAACATGGATAGATAGCACAAGACACATGGTCCAAAGCTCAAGATTAAATTCAACAAGGAGAGGGTATATGAATTTATAGCACAAGGAGGCCAACTCTAACACAAAGGGATCAACTCAAATTAGAGACAGGTAAGTTTTAAGCTTAATCATGGAGAATTAACTTGAATTAGTGGAGGGGTGGCTTAGTGAAAAGATTCCCTTTCCCGAATTAGCACCATGAGGAGGAGTTACCATAAACTAAGGGGTAGAGCCATGAATAGCACATGGAGTAACACTAATGCATAAAGGGGGTTACAAAAAATCAAAGAAGGTTGAAATAGGTGAGAGAGGGCATCCAATAGGGTCATAAATATCATGGAAGCACAAAAATAGTATCATCAATGCATAGTGTAAGAGTGGAAGCTAGAAAATAGCTTACAACCCCTAAAAACTAGGAAAGGGGCTCATAAATGTGAGGGAAATCTTACCAAGGAAGGCGCCCTAGGAAAGAGGGGCCTACTAAGGTGTACAAAAGATGCAATATCAACTCCATAGTCCATAAATATTGAGAATAAGGTCTGTTGTACAAGGTTTGGGTGACCAACATTATTAATCTCACCAGGGTGCAAATATGAATTGGGATGGACAAACTTAAGCTACCGACAAGTTATAAGGTGTTAGGGATGTCCCCATACCCCATCACTTTTTGGAATCCATGGTCCCCCATACTCTTTTAGTTGACTTTGCTGATCCATTTGTTTATTTAATCAATAGTAACAACATTCAAAAATAGAAAAGATGCTAATATGAGCTGAACAATAATTAGCTAACACAAATAATCACCAAAACTTGGAAGATTAAATAAGCCATAAGAATGGAATATAATATTGAATATTGAATATATAATAGATAATAGAATGACAATTTACAATGATAAGGGACTTGTATAAATAGGTCCTTATGGTGACTATTCACCCAAACAAGGTGTCTCTTAATCACCCTAACTATTAATTATTTTATTATTTTATTATTACTTATTATGTTCATAGCATTGCCTCTCTCTTATCGGGGTAGCAGGGGGGGCATAGTTTTCATCACTCCAGATGGAGAAAAGGAATTCAACTTCTCTTGGGGACTTGGAAGGGAAACCAATAATATTGCGGAGGCATTGGCCCTTTGGCAGGGACTTCAGCTAGCTAGAACTCGGGGAATCAATGAAATTGTCATGCTGGGAGACTCGCGAGTTATAATTCAAGCCCTCACTGAAAACATTCTTCCTTCCCAGATGCAGCTCCACCAACTTATTAGGAAAATCCAAACTTTGGCCATCTCCTTTCGCAAAATTGAGTTCTTCCATATTCTTAGGAAGTTCAATAGTAAAGCTGACCTTGCAGCAAACATAGGTCCTGCCCTTGGTTACAGAATTTTAAATTGGAATGGGGTTAGCTCCTTCTCGAAACCTCCATAGGACCATGGCCTTGGCCAAGGGGCTAAAGGTGATACCCCTCCTCCTCGTGGAAAATTGAATGCATGTTAATGTGACACATGTGTCATCACGTGGCAAGTCGAAAGCAATTGGGGTGGCGCGTGTTCAAGGACATGGCTGTTGTTAATGGCCTTTATCTCTTGTATGTTTGAGCACTTGTAATCGTTGGACTGAAGGTTTGATGTCCCGTCTATTTGATGTGAAACCAAGATTGATTACATAGGCAATTATGGATTTTGGGGGCGACTACGGTGGCAAGTTTATTAGATAGGGCATTGGGAATGAGAGGCGTATTATGCTTTGGGTTGAATGCACGGGCGAGGATATTGTACTTGGTTTTGTCTGCTTCAGTGAGGAATCTGCTGGATCATCTGCAATTTGGAGGAATTGTGCTCTGGCTAAGACTGTCATCTACTATATGGAGGCTTCCTCGGCATCCTCTGAATCCACTGGCTCCTCCCCGCTTGCTCAATTCATTGAAACAAACATTAGGGAGATGAAGAGGAAGATCAGAAGGATCAACATGTTTCTCGGAAAGCTTGATTCTGAGGGTGGTCGTCGACTGGATAACATTGGCAGGGATATGGTTCAGTTGAAGAAAGAATTTGCACGATCAATTGTGTGCACAGAGAATGTGTTGAATGGGATGCTAGCTGATCTGGAGATTAAATTCAAGAAGCTGGAGTTGAAGGTGGCTAAGCTGGAGATGGCGAATTTCCCAGGTTCCTCTTCTCGCTTTGGCAAGAAATCCAAGTGAATTCTGTCCACTTAGATTCAATTTTTGAATTCGGTGACTGGTTGTTGTCCCTACGTATATTTAGAAGCTCCTCTGTTTTTTGTATCTAGTAGCCTATATGTTTACTATTTAACATAAAACTCTCTAAGATGTAGTGGAATGACAAGGTCTGAAATATAGGAAGACTGGTTTACTGAATTTTATTTCCCGCTACCATAAGGACATCTCTGAAATTTATTTGTCGCTACCATAAGGGCACCTCTGTTGATTATGGATCTGGTTTTGTGGTTAAACCACCTATAAATATAACCGTTTTTGTCTAGAAAAAAACATTGCCTCTCTCTTAGAAAGGCTTTGTCCTCAAAGCCTTATAATGTTATCGCATCATTCCTTGTGATGCCGTAGCTGACAAAACATGTCAATACGGGCTTATACGTGTAGAGCATAAATTCCGATATGTTGACAGATCAATCCATCACAAATTTATTTGTTGTTGATTGTTGGGATTCCCTATTGATCTATCGTTAGGAGCTTTGATCGCATTAGTACCATTATCTTTTGACATTTCCCCCTTTTTAGGATATCGGTTTTTATGATTGGGGTGTCGATATAGAATTTTCACAATGTCATTTTCTTCTACGAGTGTCGTGTTTTGAGCATTGATCTAAGTTGGAAGTTGTATTTTCATCCCTTGAGGTTTTAATGTTTTGTTCTGCATCTTTTCCAACTTGTTTTCTAACTACATGTTGTCATTTTGAAACTTCTTAATCAAGTATACTTGTGACTTTTTGTCATCTTCAGACTTCTTAAGTTGTTCCTTAATATATTCGTTATGATATCTAATGCATCTATTTTCTTCCTGCTTATCTAGAAGTTTTCCTTCAATGTCTTTTGTGGAGTGTTTTGTCTTCCGACTACTTTTCAACTTCTTAATTTTCACGACTAACGTCTTATTATGGTTCTTTAATCTGAAAATTTATTCGGAATTGTTGGATAATGCTTTATTACTTTTTGCAATCTCTAACTTGTGTACCTTTTTAGAGTCGTCATTTTATTGTTGAAGAACTTTTACTTGTTGTCGGCACTAGTCAATTTCTGATTCTTGATCTTCTAATTTCTTTTGTATATGCATTAGTTCTTCATTCTTGTCATTAACGATTTTGTTCAAGCATATTATTTATGCTTCGTAATCTTGCATTTCTTTCCTTATATCTTGATTTTTTAATCTCTGATTGAAATCACTTTTGTCTTTTAATTCCTTGATTTTTGCAGACAATTTTTCTATATGATTTTTCTGGTCGAATTTTTTTTGTTCCTTGAACCTTTCTTGAATCTCATGTAGTTTAATCATTACTTCTGATTTTGTATTCATGTCGCATAAATCTTCATTGTCTCTTCGATAATGCCTTAACTTTGTTTCTAGTTTTTCTATTTTTAGTTACAAACCAACTTCCATGGTCTCTGACTTATTCGATGGTAGATAGTCATTCTTATGGCTTCAAATTCTTTGACGAGCCTTCAATTGGCGTTAATTTCTTCGAAGATTCTTCCTTTGATTGAAACTTTTTTCGGCGATAATTTGTCTTCCTTTAACTACTTCTTTTAACTTTGACTTCTTTTCTTCTTAAAACTTATTTGTGGATTGTGTGTGGATTAGGTGGTTGGAAAGAAGAAATGTTACCCTCTGTACCCAAGTTCAAATCTTGGGGATTAACTTTAAAAAATAAAAATAAAAATAAGCCTTGGTACTCACCCTTATAATATACCCTTATAGTATATTTTCTTAAAATAGATCCTTCACTCTATAATTTAATTCCTTTTCCGTTATCATAAAACCGATTTTTATTAATGTAATGGTTCTTTTATAATAAAAAAAACTAAGTGTGGTTTCATAATACAATGGGTTGATTTTCTATTTTTGTTTTTTGTTTTTTTTGTTCTCCCTTTTTTTCTTTCTTTTACTTTTCCCCTTTTTTTCCTTTTTTTTGTTACTTTTTTTTTAGTAAGGTCAAAGACATAAATTCAAGGAAACCTTGACAATTTTGGACACAAGCCAAAATCATATTCGTTCTCATACCAAATGAGTTGAACAATAGTTTGCTCACACAAATAATCACCAAAATACTTGGAAGATTAAATAAGCCATAAGAATGGAATATAATATTGAATATTGAATAGATAATAGATAATATAATGATTGTTTACAATGATAAGTGGCCCGTATAAATAGGTCCTCATGGTGACTATTCACCCAAACGAGGTGTCTCTTAATCACCCTAACTATTAATTATTTAATTATTTAATTATTACTTATTATGTTCATAACATAGTAATACCATTAACATTAATAAAAGTGTCAAAGTCCAAAGAAACAACAATCATAAGTCCTTAATAAAATTAATCATGTAAATGATCATAAGTCCACAATCATATAAAATATCATAAGTCCATAATGCAATAACACATAAGTCACGTGAAGGATCATAAGTATGGCTCTTAACAACTGGGGTATTACAGGTTGGACACCGCTTTACGTATTATTAATGTCTATGGCCCTTATAACTACAGAAAACAGTTATGGAAACGGATCAAACACTCTGGTTTGTTAAATTATCCAAATCTTATCATAGCTTGTGATTTCAAATTTACCTTAGTCAGAACGAGGTTTGGGGGGTTGGGTGTATCATGGACCCTCTCTCTGAGTTTTTTGAGTCGGCATTTGATGAGGATAATTTGGTTGATGTGGTTCCAGCGGTTCTAGCTCCAACTTGGTCAAATGGAAGATGTGGGGGCAGTGGCATCGCCAAACGACTCAATCACTTATGTATGGCGGAAAATATCTGTGAGAAATTGGGAAGGTATCATTCATGGTCACATTCTACCGAGGTATCTAACCACAACGTTGTGGTTTTGCAATTGGATTTTGATAGAAGCTTTTGGAAATACCCATTTAAGTTTAACCCTACCTGGTTGTTGGATGAGTATTTTAATGATTTGGTGGTTGAGAAATGGGCACATTTCTCAGTGGAAGCTCCTGGTCATTTGAATCTGATGCAAAGGTTAGCTTATAAATTGGATAAGTTGAAATCGGAAGTGTTGTGTTGGGAAAAAAGAGAAGAATAAGGATATGGATAAGTCCTTAACTAAGATTGAGGATGCCGTGAGGATGCCATTCAGTCTTTGGAGGTGTTATCTCCTAAATAAATCAGTCCTCAATAAATTAGAATTAGAAGATTTATATTGTGTAGTGATAGGAGGACAAAAAACTTTTTTAAATATTTTCAAGGATCATTGAGAAAGATTGAGGTGTTTAATAAAGTTTGGAACACTTTTGACTCTGTTTTCTAATAAAATATTCGAAGCTCAGCTTTCGATGGCTTAGATGAACATCTCAACTATTCATTAGCCACCGAAAAGACTAACTTTCGACAGCTTAAAAATAGAATTTGGGGCTACCTTAGCCACCAAAAGCGCATTGAAGGTAAAATGGTTGGCGCATCCATCACACTTAGCAACCGTCAGCGTGAAGAGTGCCACCATCAAGCCATTAACCGCCAAAAAGATAGGACCTTCAATAAATCATGAGTTGGTAAGAGGGATCGTTATGAAACTGAAGTGACCAATCTAAACCCAAACCCTCTCTGCCCTCCACTTGTCCCATGTCTGTGATTGAACCACCACAAAGCATTGGTTTCCAGTTTGAATGATTACGACACTGGCTAGCTTGCGGGTCTCATCAGAATACATTGTCACCCTACTCAAATCGCAATTGCCATTTAGCTCCCTCAAAATCAGCACCCCTCCTTAATTCATTCCACATCTCTTGCATGCGTCCTCATTGAGCCAAGCTCCCCTGAATCCGACACTGTAATTGCCTTCTCCAAGGTTTGAATTTTCAATTTTGCAGGTACAAAAGAACAATCCATGAAATGAAGAAAGGAGGAAGACCTGCCCTAAGAAAGGAACTATGTGATATTGGCTACCTTGAATCACACCCAGAGGTATGTCAGCTTTTCAAAGACTTAGGCTGCTATAGGTTCTGCGAAAAGATTCAGGGATCCCATTAGCAAGTGGCAGAAGCCTTTGCTCTCTCCTTTGATGGCTCGAAAGTAGTGTTTGGCAGAGAATAATTCCAGATGGATGAGGCTCTGATTACTGAAGTAACAGAGCTCCCAAGGACTGGGGAAAGCTGGTTCAAAACCATTATCACAAAGAATGTAGAATTCAGGTCTTACCTGAAGCCTGAGCACAAGAACATTGTATGGAAGAAGAACATTCCTACATCCTAGCTTGAGGAAAAATGGCAGCACTTATTGAAGGCAATTCTAGTCTACAAACTTGTGAGGGTAGGTATAATAGGGCAATGATATACCATTTCAAGCTAATGAACCATTTCACTGGCAGGAGCCCCCTGAACTTGCCTTTTTACCTATACAAAAGCTTGACTAAAATGGCCCATCAAGTTAAATCCAAGCCCACCAAGATTACTGGCAAGTTATCCCATCATGGCTTGATCAAGTTAATTGTCCTTGAACTGCTGCAAAGAAGGAACGTGGCCTGGACATACTTCCTCTTTTGGAACGAGTTTGAGACATAATTGCAGCCAGGGGACAAGAGGAAGTCTTCTTCAAAAAAGTCCTCCACTCCCAGAAGTGGTAAGAGGAAGAGGAGGGCCATTTCTCCAATTTCAGTGGATCATGATTCTCCAGCTCCTAAGACCAAGAAGGCCAAGAGGAACCTGGATTTCAGTGAAAAGGCAGAGGAGGTTTCAGCACCAAACAAAAATATCCTCAACCTACCTTACTTTGATTCCGAGGATGGAGAAGAACAGGGAACTAACCTAGCAGATCAAGTTACAATATGGCAGGAGGAGTTTCCATCACCTACACCAAAGGAGGATCAAGGTGAACCAGTGGCAGAGGCTTATCCAGCAAACCTAGATCCCAAAAACTCAGTTAGCTGCTGAGGCAGGTGTATGAGCTAGAAGTCTTGGAGAGGGAAATCAAAAGAACCAATGGGAGGTTAACCAAGAGGAATTCTGAATTGTATGACTCTCCGCGGGAGATAAAAAGGAAGTATACCAAGCTAGAGGAAAGTAATCTTAGGTTAATGAAAGAAAACACTAGGCTCTATAGGAAAATCAGGCTATCCAAGTTGCAAACAAGGAATTCAAGCTCTCAGTCTCAAGCTCACCAGAAGCTGGAAACCCTAGCAGAAGTAGTAATGAGCCTTTGTGGCCTAGAGGCAGCCTGTGATGTTGTTGCCATCCCAAACCCTAAGCAAGCTGCAGAGACACCAAAGGGTTAGCACTAAAGCCTTAAAGCATCAGGGTAAAGTGTGATGCCAATTTTGATTAAAGTTTTAAAACAGAATTTTCGGTGGCTTAGGCAAACACCGCAGTTGTTTATTAACCACTGAAAGTAGAGCTTTCGGCAACTTACAGGCCCAGAGTTTTGCTTCCTTAGCCACCGAAAGCACAAAACAGTGCAGAAAAGCATATTTTTGCACAGAATCGATTTTTGTTGATCCAAACACTTCATGGATGATTTATAAGGTTGGAAAATAATTAAAGGCATCTGTTTTTTGGCTCTGTTTCAGTTTTGAAGGTGCCAGCGAGGTGAATTAGGTCACATATCCTACCTACTCTGACAAAGGGTGACTTGTCTGCCAAATGGCAAGTTTGAGTTCTACTTCAGTGTCTACTACAGCTATTAAAGAGTTCGAGGAGTAGGAAGATTTTTGTAGTTAGGTAGATTGGCAATCAAAGTTAGGATCTTTACCTATTTTTAGCAAATAGTTATGACTGTCTATTTTTAGTAAATTTGATCCAATTATTTAGGATCTAGAATAAATTTGTAAAGGCTATAAATCCTGTGACTACTGTAGAAGAAATGGTTCAACTTCGCAGACTTTTAGACACTTATTGTATTCAAGATTCTCATGTTCTCTATCATTTAATATAAGCTATTTTGCCATTACATGTTCAGGTTTCATCTTCTTTCCGTTATATACTTGTGCTTGGATGTTTAATTCATGTTTATTCTATTTACCTAATACAAGATAGTTGTCATCCTATCTCTGTGTGGATAATTGGAATTGCAAGTATCTTTTCCTTGTTATGATTAGCCATTCATATGTGAGTGTCTTATGTGTGAATCTACCAGCATAGTGAGTTCTTCATTTATTCACCTATATTACAAACCCTCTGAACATTGATAGTTAGAAACCTTGTCTATTTGATTGAGTATTATGCATTTCTTGAGAGAGTGAGGTCTTATTGGTCATCTGACTTGACCCATTGAGTGAACCATTGAAAAAGTATTGAAGTTACCAGGCATCTTCAAGCTGCAACCTAGAAGAGTTTCCTGGAGAGCTAACAGGAGGGGGGAGTTGATGAATTGTATTTCTTTGATGATAGAAAGAAGTATTTGGTTCATCTTGTGAACATGAAGCAGCAACTATTTATACAGAAAGAAGAGACACTTCAACAAAAAATCTGGGCCATTTGGATCAAGGCAGGCGATAACAATTCGAAGTTATTCCACAATTTTACTAATAAAAGACATATTACTAATGCTATTTAGGAGGCAAAAGGGGTGGGAGATGAGGTAGTACGTGACAACAAGTCCATTAAACTTGTAGCTAAAGATTACTTTCATAATGTCTACTTCGACCAGCACACGTCGAATATTTTTGAACAATTACACACTATTAGAAACTTCCCAAGTTTCTTCGACAGGGCGAATTGTGAGGCTAGTGGGGAAGTTATCTCAAGGCGAGAAGTGTTGGAAACTTTGAAAGGTTTCAAGAAGGATAAGAGCCCGTGTCCGAACGAGTGGATGGTGGAATTTTATCTACGTTTTTTTGACATCTTTGGGCAAGATATTGTTGAGGCAATCGAAGAGACTCAAAGGTCTGGAAGGATTCCGGAAAATCTGAACTCTACATATATAGCTCTTATTCTGAAATTTGATAAGCCAACTACTTTCAATTGGTATAGGGAGATCTCTCTACGACCTACTTTACAAGATTATTACAAAGATTATCGTTGAGTGGATGAAACCCATTATGGATAAATTTGTGTCAGCAGAACAATTTGGTTTTTTTGACAAATTGACAAATACTAGACGCAGTTGGGATTGTGTAGGAAAGACTTCACTTGATGAAAGTCAAGAAGCTTAATGCTTTTATCCTAAAGCTATATCTGGAGAAGGCCTATGATAAGATCGATTGGTCCTTTCTACGTCTCATTCTCTTGCAGGTTGGGCTCACCTTGGAGATTATGAATTGGATAATGTATTGTGTGTCCTTAACCAAGTTTGAAATTTTAATCAATGGGTCCCCAACCTCTTATTTTAAGGGATTCAGAGGGCTCCAACAGGGATGCCCTTTGTCACCTTATCTCTTTATATTGGTTATTGAAGGGTTAAGCATACTTCTCTTAAAAGCTAAGCAAAACTGATTGATCACGAGAGTCAAGGTCTTTAGAGAGTTGTATTTGAGTTATGTCCTTTTTGTCGACGTTGTTTTGATATTTGGCGATGGCTCACTTCCTAAATGGGTACATATATTGGATTTGGTAAACACTTTCTACAGGGCTACATGTATGACATAAAGCTCGCAAAAGTCTTGTTTTTTTTTTGCTATGAGAATCAACAACTGGAGACTGGGATGGTACTTGCATGACACAGGGTCCAGGGATCCAATCCCACTAACACTATACCCCTAAGTGCCCCACACACCCCGCAAGCACAGGACACAGGTAAAGTCAGGTGTGATTTTAACTTGTGACCTCTAGTTCAACATGTGACTTCATAACAAGTGAACCGCCAATGAGCCACACTCGTGTAGGAAAAAAGTCATGCTTTTGTTATAGTTGTAACGATTTGGCTTTAAAAGAACAAATTTCATGTCTCTTTCCCTTAAAGATGGATCATATTGAAAAATACTTAAATTATTTAGGATATTTTCTTAAGCCTAATAACTACAAGAGATAGGATTGGAGATGGCTCATTAAAAAGATATAGAGGAAGATGTACAATTGGACTTCTAGGTGGTTGTCTTTAGGGGGTCGTTTTTTTATTATTACCTATGTCTTACAGTGTACTCCAGTCTATTGGTTTTCATTGTTACATGTCCATGAAGGTGTGATAGTTGTGATTAGAAGAATCATCTTTCACTATCTTTGGGCGGGAAAACAGAAGGAATCCAAGTTCCACTTGGCTGAATGGGAGGCACTATCCAAGCCTAAATCTTCAGGTGGTTAGGGGATTAAAAATCTTAGTCTATTTAATAAGGCACTGTTTAAGGATAAGATCCCGGGTCCAAACGGGTGGATGATGGAATTTTATCTACATTCTTTTGACATCTTCAGTCAATATATTGTTAAGGCAGTCGAAGAGACTCAAAGGTTTGGAAGGATTCCGGAAAATGTGAACTTTACATATATAACTCTTATTCTAAAAGTTGATATGCCAACTAATTTCAATTGGTATAGGATGATCTCTCTGCAACCTACTTTACGAGATTATTACAAAGATTATCGCTGAGTGGATGAAACCCATTATGGATAAATTTGTGTCAGCAGAACAATTTGGTTTTTTGACAAATTGACAAATACTAGACGCGGTTGGGATTGTGTAGGAAAGCCTTCACTCGGTGAAAGTCAGGAAGCTTAATGCTTTTATCCTAAAGCTGGATCTGGAGAAGGCCTATGATAAGATTGATTGGTCCTTTCTACGTCTCATTCTCTTGCAGGTTGGGCTCACCTTGGAGATTATGAATTGGATAATGTATTGTGTGTCCTCAACCAAGTTTGAAATTTTAATCAATGGGTCCCCAACCTATTATTTTAAGGGATCTAGAGGGATACGACAGGGATGCCCTTCGTCACCTTATCTCTTTATATTGGTTATTGAAGGGTTAAGCATACTTCTCTCAAAATCTAAGGAAAATTGATTGATCACAGGAGTCAAGGTCTCTAGAGTGTTGTATTTGACTTATATCCTTTTTGTAGACGATGTTTTGATCTTTGGCGATGTCTCGCTTCCTAAATGGGTACATATATTGGATTTGGTTAACGCTTTCTGCAAGCTACATGTATGACATAAAGCCCGCTAAAGTCCTGGTTTTTTTTTTGGCTAAGGGAATCGACAACTGGAGACTGGGCTGGCACTCGCATGACACAGGGTCGAGGGATCCAATCCCACTACCACTATAACCCTAGGTGCCCCACACACCCCACAAGCATGTGACACGGGTAAAGTCGGGTGTGATTTCAACTAGTGACCTCCAATTTACAACATGTGACTTCATAACAAGTGAACCGCCAATGAGCCACACCCGTGTGGGAAAAAGTCATGTTTTTGTTATAATTGTAATAATTTGGCTTTAAAAGAACAAATTTCATGTCTCTTTCCCTTGAAGATGGATCATATTGATAAATACTTAAATTATTTAGGATATTTTCTTAAGCCTAATAACTACAAGAGAGAGGATTGGAGATGTCTCATTAAAAAGATACAGAGGAAGATGTACAATTGGACTTCCAGGTGGTTGTCTTTAGAAAAGTCGCTTTCTGCTTATTACCTCTCTCTTGCAATGTACTCCAGTCTATTGGTTTCCATTGTTACATGTCCATGAAGATGTGATAGTTGTGATTAGAAGAATCATCTTTCACTATCTTTGGGCGGGAAAACATAAGGAAGCCAAGTTCCGCTTGGCTGGATGGGAGGCACTATCCAAGCCTAAATCTTCAGGTGGTTAGGGGATTAAAAATCTCAATCTCTTTAACAAGGCACTATGTGCCAAAAGTCTTTGGGGAAAGGTGGTTAAAGACAAATACCTGTAGCTGGTTCCACTAATAACATGGCTAAGGAATGGTGTCTTGAAGTCTATAAATGGATCAACGATTTGGAGAAGTCTGATAAGAGCTTTCCTTGTCATCTTACCTGATATTAGTTGGCAGGTGGGCAGAGGGACCAATTATTTGTGGGAATTGATCCCATAGTGGGATTGTTGGACAATTTTGAGCTATCCCGTAATCTTATTTGTCAACTTCATTTGTAGAGGATAATTGTTCTTAAACATGTTTATTCATAGGTGGAGACATTCAATCCTCCCTTGTACTCACCGACATATTTAAATCTTCAAGGGGAGTTGCAATGGAATGGGATGTACATGGCTCTAGTCTCATATTGGCAGACATTGCACTAACTAATACTTGTGATCAACTAGTTTGGATCTACAATAAGCAGACAAGAAATGTTACGGCCAAGCTAGCTTACAAATCACTCATTGAGAAGCATATGGAGCAGAATGATGTCTGGTGTCTGGTGTGGAGAGGTAAGTTACTATTGAAAATAAAGTGTTTTTCTTGGTTAAGTATTAATCACAAAATACTTACCTTGGACGTTCTTCAGAAATGGGGTTTCTTGGGCACGGGAAGATGTTTTCTTTGTAACAATGCTCTCGAATATGTGGAGCACCTATTCGGTGATACAAATAGACAAGAATTCACAGGATGTTCATACAGTCATATAACTTAGTCATACTCTTGATAGACCTCTAATATTAAACATCTATAGTCTAAAAATTATCCATATTTCATTGTATGTTAATATATTGTTTATCAAGTCACTTTAGCAGCAAAACTAATAAAAAACCAACACACTGTATTTAAACATAATGCACAAGAACTTGTGATCGTAGTGATAAAAGGAACTTCAACAAACAATTTTTTGGTCAAACTTTGACCCTGGAAAAATCCCACACTTTGGGGAAAACCAATCCTAGAATTTTATTATTGAGAAACAATTTTTCTCAGAGTTATAACAACAGATAAATACATAATTATTTTCCAGTATTGTACATAAAAATTTTCAAAATCTGAGCATAAATTCTACCTCAAACTTCATGCCATAGTATAGACTGTAAGAAATATACGGACTGTACGGATTTTGAAAATCATGCCATTGTACAGACTGTACAGATTTTGAAAAATAAAATATTTCGAAAAACGTCTCACTGCCTAGAAATGCATGCCTTTGTTTTTTCTTCTCGAAAAACATGCCAAGAACTGCTTCGTTTTCTGTGCAGTCACTTACAACAATATGGCCTTCTGGGAAATCACACCCAGACTCTCTCCTCGAAATGTGGGTTGGTTGGGTTGGTTGTCTCGATTTTTGTGTCATAAATGATGCCACGTCTTGGGAAATGTGTTACGTTCTGCTGCTATCATTTTCTTCTCTGCTGCTCATTAAACCACCTTCTAGGAAATCTTGCCTTCTTTCTCTCCTCTCCTCTTGGAACTCAAGCCACCTTGAGAATCGTGCCTCTCAAAAAATTCTCTTCTTGGATGTGTGAAAATGATGTTAGGATTATTAATCCTCCCTTGACCATATTATCTATTAGATTATTTGGCCTAACTTAGGAACCTTAATTAATTAATTGGGTCCACTTGGCCTAATGGGGCCACATATACCAGTCACTAGAGTGTGGGGAACATTGCTAGAGGTTAATTGCCACTTACTGCATGTGCATGCATCAGTTGGGCGCCTCCTAGACCAATCCCTACATTTTAGGAGCCACTGGGAGTCCCGGCACCAAACTACATCAGTTAGTTGGAGTTAGTACTAGTTAGTCTTAGTTAGCTGCTAGTTACTTTCAGTTAGTTCACAATCAGTTAGCTAGCGCTAGATATGCATGGCCAATGCATGGTTGCATGTGGAGTAGGCGCCTTTGCCCACCTACCACACTTAGTTTCACTGAGTTAACTAGTTATTACCGATTGATTAAGTTAGTTGGACATCTGGGAGTTGATCTATTGGACTACGATATTGATTGAGACACCATGAGTTAGATGATCAGTTAGATACAATTAGATATAATGGATAGATTCGAATTGCTACCTAATGCATTCGAATTCTTTTCCTATGTAAACTATTGTAACAACAGATTTTATTATGGTGAATGATACTGTAAATTCCTGAGCAATACTCATCTGTTTCCTGTGTGGTTTGTTTTGTTCAGTTTGTATCTTTATTCTCCATTTATTGTAATCATAATTCTGAACTATTTGCTTGAAGATCTAAATGGCATTCAAATTCTAATATGGTATCAGAGCCTTCTCAGGAAGGTTTCATACTTGTTTCTCCCCACTGAACATCAGAAGCAGTTGGGTTTCCATATAAGTCCCCTATGATGATTTGCTAGCTCTGAATTTATTTAGAGCAGCAGAGAGGGCATGACGGACCCTGAAAACATGTTCATGTCGAGAGGAAAAACATGATTCTAACATAGTTCAAATGATTTTAGTTTTGCAGTGATATTTTGCAGGTTCAACTTCATATGGATTCGATATTATCAGTTCCTCTTCTTACTCCATCCACAAGATATTCAGAATGGAAGATTAAGATGATTACATCTATGAAGAGGAAAGGTCTATATGAGGTATCTATGGGACTTGGTAAAGAGTCTTATGAATACGAGAATGACTGGCTAAATGATGGTGATATAGCTTATGGAACAATATGTATGGCTTTTTGGAGGTCTCCAAGCTTGCGATACCTTAATGATTTTGCAGAATCCCCAAAAGATCTTTGGACAAAACTAGATAGAACCTTTGGGAAGCACAATGAGAATATTTATAGCAATTTGGAGAGAACATTCAGAACCACAAGATTTATTTACTCAAAATTCTTGGCCTCTACTCTCTCTGATGAAGTTGTTCAAGATGAAGAATAAGCATAATCTTCCTCACAATCAATTCAAATTGAAGAAAGTCTCCTTGGAGTGTCTCCTTTTCCTGCTGCTCCGGAAGTGTATGAGATCTCTGATATCTCATCTCCTCACATGGATGATCCAGAAGAAGACATTTGAATCTCTATTATTGAAGAAAATATCTCCTTCCATTCTATGCGAAAATTCTCCGGTGATTCTTCTATTATAAATTATGTGCATAGTTTACCGGTGATTGCTCCAGGAAAGGGAGAGGAATTTGATTTCTCTATCTCTAATGATGTTGCTGGTGTGCAGATAAGTAATTCTTTGGATATTTTGGAAATAATATCAGATTGTATGAGTGACCCATTCACTCTCATTGATCTAGAGCTTCCAACAAATTCCTACATGATTGCATACACCGATACTCAGGGTTTTGAAGAAGGAGAAAACTGTGCATTTACCATCTCGGTGGAGCACACTCTTGGATCTGATATGATCTTATTTGGATCTGATCTGATATTACTTATTTCTAGGGTTCAAGATCTTTCAGTACTGCTTGTAGTTGTTCTCATCAATTTTGGTGTGAAGAAACAAGTACCAAAAATCTCTTTCAAAAGTTCTGTTGGGGATTTGTTGTCAGTTTTATCTCATGAGTTTGTTGATATTAAATTTTGTAAATATTTGGATATTTTAGAAATAATTTCAGATTGTAGGAATGATTCAAACACTCTCATTGATCTTGAGCTTCCAGCAAATTCCTACATGACTGCATGCACCAATATTCAGAATTTTGAAGAAGGAGAAAATTGTGCATCTACCATCTTGGTGGAGCAAAATCTTGGATCTGATATGATCTTATTTGGATCTGATTTGATATTAATTGGTTCAAGATTTCAGGTTCATAATCTTTCAGTACTGCTTGTAGCTGTTCGCATCAATTTTGGTGTGAAGAAACAAGTACCACAAGTCTCCTTCAAAATTGTTGTTGGGGATTTTATTTCATTCCACACTTTTGGATATGATATGGGCTTATTTGGATCTGATATGATATTATTTGGATATGATCTAATATTACCTGGTTCAATATTTTAGGTTCATGAGCTTTCAGTACTACTTGTAGTTGGTTTCATCAATTTTGGCGTGACAAATCAAGTACCGCAAGTCTCCTTCAAAATTGCTGCTGGGGATTTGATTTCACTTCACAGTTTTGGATCTGATATGAACCTATTTAGATTTGATTTATATTTTGATATGATAATATTTGGTTTAGGTTTTCAGATTCAAAAGCTTACAGTATTGCTTGTAACATGTTTCATCAACTTTGGTGTGACAAATCAAGCACCGCAAGTCTCCTTCAATTTTGTTGTTGAGGATTCGATGTTAGTTCTCTCTTATGAGTTTGCTGATATTAGATTTTGTGAAATATTGGTTATTTATGAAGCTATATTAGATTATGGAGCTCAAGAATTCGCTCTCTACAGTCCTAGGGCTTCTCTGCCTTTGGTCACATGCTCATCCCCTCACATAACTAGTAAGGAGGAAGACATTCTGCATCCACATGGACACTTTCTCCTAACACTTGGGGCTGATTTTACCTCACATGATTTGATGTTTAAGGCTGCAATATATCAGTTGCTTGGGTGTTCCTCACATGGTTCAAATTCTCAAGCACCTTTGCTCTCTCATCAGTTGGTTTTAGCTGCTCTACATGGGTCCAGTTTTCATCCTGCAACTGTCTATATTCCTGATTCAGTTGGGCACATTATTCTTCTTCCAAAGAGGAAGATTTCTCCAAACATAATCACTTTGTTTGGATTCATAGGTTCACATGCACAAATTCAGGATGCTGCTGCACATAAGAACCAGGATACTGCATTACTGCTGCAAATTGCAGCAAAAGATTTTGTAAGTTTTTAACTTGTATTTCCTAATTTTTGCTTATCTTGAGGTGGGGGGTTCCCATGAGGTTTTTCCTGTTTCCTCAGTTGTATTAAGCAACACTATTTATTTTAGATTGTATTTGGGTGACCTATGGTCTTGTTACCAGGGCCCACAGTTGTCCAAGTTAGGATTCATGGGGGGTGTTAGGATTATTAATCCTCACTTTACCATATTGTCTATTAGATTATTTGGCCTAACTTAGGAACCTTAATTAGGGTCCACTAGTACCATTGGATCCACTTGGCCTAATGGGGCCACATATACCAGTCACTAGAGTGTGGGGAACACTGCTAGAGGTTAACTGCGACTTACTGCATGTGCATGCATCAGTTTGGGCGCCTCCTAGACTAATCCCTACATTTTAGGAGCCACTGGGAGTCCCGACACCAACCTACATCAGTTAGTTGGAGTCAGTACTAGTTAGTCTTAGTTAACCCCCAATTACTTTTAGTTAGTTCACAATCAGTTAGCTAACGCTAGCTATGCATGGCTGCATGTGGAGTAGGCGCCTTTGCCCACCTACCACACTCAGTTGCACCGAGTTAACTAGTTATTACTGTTTGATTGAGTTGGTTGGACATCTGGGAGTTGATCTATTGGACTCCGATATTGATTGAGATACCATGAGTTAGATGATCAGTTAGATACAGTCAAATCCAGTGGATAGATTCGAATTGCTACCTAATGCATTCGAATTCTTTTCCTATGTAAACTATTGTAACACCAGATTTTATTATGATGAATGATACTGTAAATTCCTGAGCAATACTCATTCGTTTCCTGTGTGATTTGTTTTGTTCAGTTTGTATCTTCTTTCTCCATTTACTGCAATCATAGAACTATCTGCTTGAAGATCTAAATGGCATTCAAATTCTAATAAATGAAGTCTCAAACTTTCTTTTATTTATCCATTTGGGTAACTCCATGTAACCTTTTCTAATTCCATGGTTGGGATTAAATCTTGATCTCAAGATCCATGGTTGAGATCTAATCTCAAGTTCACTTAAGTTTCATAAGTGAACTATACACTAATCTTTTTTCTTTTCGAATAGTCACTTTTTCCTAAATATTATAAAAATACACTTTATGACTTAAGGTCACTTTATAAACATAATAAAGTGCAATTCACTTTTAAATCATAAAGTCATATTACAAAAGTAATTTAATAAATAACTCATTAATAAAGTCACTTTATGACATTAAATGAGACTTCACATCACCTCAGACTCCTGCACCTAGGCACCTGATGCAGGAGTACCTTCAAGAAATGCTAACACTCCCTCTTAGCGAGGTAGGTACTGCTGGCATCAGCTCCACCTGGATCACTCTCCAAACGACTGTATCGCTTATGTATGTCAGAAAATCTATGCGAGAATTTGAGAAGGTATCGTTCGTGGTCACATTCTACTAGGGTATCTTACCACAAGGCCGTGGTTCTGCAACTGGATTTTGATAGAAGCTTTTGGCAATACCCATTTAAGTTTAATCATACTTGGCTATTGGATGAGGATTTTAATGATTTGGTGGTCGAGAAATGGGCACATTTCATAGTGGAAGCTCGTAGTCATTTGAATTGGATGCAAATGTTAGTTTATAAATTGGATAAGTTGAAACCAAAAGTGTTGTGTTGGGGAAAAGAGAAGAAGAAGGACATGGATAGGTCCTTAACTGAGATTGAGGACGCTATTCAGCCTTTGGAGGGGGAAGTTGACAAGTTGTATTTCTCCGAGGATAGAAAGAAGTCTCTAATTCATCTTGTGAACATTAAGTAACAACTGCTTATACAGAAAGAAGAGACGCTCGAACAAAAAAGCTGAGCCATTTGGATCATGGAGGGTGATAACGATTCGAAGTTCTTCCACAATTTTGCTAATAAAAGACGTATTACTAATGTTATTTGGGAGGCAAAAGGGGTGGGAGATGAGGTAGTACATGACAAATATTTTTGAACAATTACACACTATTAGAAACATCCCAAGTTTCTTCGATAGGTCATATTGTGATGATATTGGGGAAGTTATCTCAAGGCGAGAAGTGGGAGAAACTTTGAAAGGTTTCAAGAAGGATAAGTGCCCCAACCCGGATGGGTGGACGGTGGAATTTTATCTACATTTTTTTGACATCTTGGGTCAAGATATTGTTGAGGTAGTCGAAGAGACTCGAAGGTCTGGAAGGATTCCGAAAAATGTGAACTCTACATATATAACTCTTATTCCAAAAGTTGACAGGCCGACTACTTTCAATTAGTATAGGTCGATCTCTCTCTGCAACCTACTTTACAAGATTATTACAAAGATTATTGTTGAGAAGATGAAACCCATTTTGGGTAAATTTGTGTCAACAGAACAATTTGTTTTTTTGTTAAATCAACAAATAATGGACGTTGTTGGGATTGTGTATGAAATCTTTCACTCGATGAAAGTCAAGAAGCTTAACACTTTTATCTTAAAGCTGGATCTGGAGAAGGCCTAATAAGATCGATTGGTCCTTTCTACGTCTCATTCTCTTGCAGGTTGGGCTCACCTTGGAGATTACGAATTGGATAATGTCTTGTATATCCTCTACTAGGTTTGCAATTTTAATCAATGGGTCCCCAACCTCTTATTTTAAGGGATCCAGAGGGGTCTGACAGGGATGCCCTTTGTTGCCTTACCTCTTTATATTCGTTATTAAAGGGCTAAGCAGATTTCTCTCGAAAGCTAAGGAAAACCAAAAAGAATTTGGGTGTATCCAACTAAGTGTTCGGAATAGTGTTATCAGGCATTCGAGTATAGACTGCAACCAGATTTTGGGTTTTCTTTATGGGGCTAAGCAAGATGGTCTTTGCGGTGCTGCGATGGTTACCAAGTTTTAGTTGAATCATGTGTATCTGATAAGGATGGCGGTGGGAAAATGTATTAACACAAAGGCTAAACTACTTGCACTCTGGGGCCTTTTATGGTTTGGCCGTAAAAAGAATATACTAGCTCTTTTGGTGACGAGGGATTCGAAAGTCATTGTGGATTGGGCAACCAATGTTCACCAAATTCAGTTAGTGGAGTTGTATCATTGTCTGAGACGGCTTAAGGATCTGATTTGTCTCTTTCAACATATTTCCTTTCGTCATATCTACAGAGAATTGAACAGGGCTGTTGATGGCCTCTCCAACGGGCTATTAGAAGTGTGGGAGGTCTGATTTCTTGGGAGGAACATTATGGAGGCTCTATAATTGACTAAGGACACATGAGTCTTACTTACACTGCTATCATTGAATATATGTTTTGACATTTTTGAATGAAATAAATAGTTTTTTTTATATGCTTAAATACTGAGTTTAAAACATAAATACTATAGTATTGATATATAACTGGACATGAATATATTGATGCTCAATAGGACTTGAGAATAATGATGATGTTGTATTCAATTCTATTACAACACAACTTATTACTAATATAAAGTTGTATTTTTTTTTCAATCACGAGAACCTCTCCATGTTGTCTAGCTAACTGCACCACTTGGATACCTAAATTTATGAGCCAAGGCCCGGTGGTAACAACAGGAGTACGGCCAGCCACCGTAGTCGTACAAGAATTTTCTGGGTGCAGTATGCATATACATTTGTATTTTTTATGTGTGAAAACAAAAAAAGCTTGAGGCGCCGATGTGACAATAAGTGTTCAGTCATTCAAACGGGAAAATATAAATTTGGTTGGGTATCGGTATCGAAGTATTAACAGCAGTGGTTTAGCAAAACGTTACATGGGTTACATGACATCCCAACATTGGGCATACAGGACAGGTCAGGTCAAACACAGACAAGGAATTAACTGTCGATCTTCCTTTCCCTACAGCTTTCTAATATTATTACACATTGTTGATTATCATAGATAAGGATCCCTACACTCCGAGTTTCGTCGGTGAGATTTCTTCGTCTCTCGACAGAAGGAATTATATTTCTGTTTCTTTTATGCCTGTTCATTCTATAATTTCTGTTTTTTCCTCAGTTTGGTCGGTCTGAATTTGGGGAGAGTTGTATTTTCTTTCTCGGGCATTTTATATCCGGCTTCAGTTTTAGCAGGTGTCTGTAGGTTTTGTGAAGGGTTTATTTTAACTTGTTTGTTTTCCCTTCTTTTTAAGAATTGTAGAATTTTTCTCCAACGGGTTAAAGTTTAGGGTTTAGTGATTGAGGTATGATCCCTGAGAACTCATAAGTATGGGCCAGAGCAGAATATTAGATCTCTGTCTTCTATCGATTGGAACAAGAAGACAAGAAAAACTCTCCACAGGCAAAGATTAAGAATTATCTATGCATTAGAAAAAACTTGGAGACTGAAATCCACTTATCGACCGATATAGGACCGCGCCACAGTCCAGCCAACTTTCCCAATCTAAGCTCACTCAAGGAGAATGATGCCTTCTGTTGCGCTTCCCACGATAGGATAGGCAGAGTTGAGAGTTGTGGGGGTCTCTTCCTGCTTCACAAATCTGTTGACCGGGGTCGTTTTCACTTTGAGAGAGAATGACAGTTGTCTTTGCATTAGAGAAAACTAGGAGACTCAAATCAACTTATCGACCGTGATAGGACCGCGCCACAGTCCAGCCAACTTTCCAATCAAAGCTCAGTCGAAGAGAATGATGCCTTCTGTTGCGGTTCCAACGTCAGGATAGGCTGAGTTGAGAGTTGTGGGGGTCTCACCTGCTTCACAAATCTGTTGACCCGGGTCGTTTACACTTTGAGAGAGGGTGCGCTCTTTGGACCGTGCGCAACTACTCTTGGGTGATCAAAGCGGTCAGATGAATAGGCAGGGTCTGTGAGTAGGTCGGTTAGTGCATCTTTCGAGTTGAGAACTTGAGATCTACAAGTAGGGATTGACTGCAAGGAAGGCTCGATTCATTTCTCAAATTCCAACTGTTCACAAGGAGATGGAGATGGCACATTGGTAGGAATAAAACATGAGTAATTCAAGCTACGAAGAAGTAATTCAAGCCTAAGAAGTGAAAGTAACATTTAAGGCATTTCCCTGGTCATTAGCTCATCAAAATCTAGTTGAAATTTATTTAAGAGTAGGTTGTCATTAAATTTAAGGAGGTTGTAAGGGCTCTTTTCCTTTTTCCTAGTTTGGGTAGCTAGAATGTTAGTGTAAAATTCATAGATCAAAGTTCTCACTTTTAGGGCATTGTATACTCTCATCTGTATTTTTTTTGGCTTTATTCAAGCTAGAGGAATCATTTGTCATCTCCACTTAAACAAAGAGGCCTTGTTTTTTCAAGCTATTAATCGATAGTTATCTTTAATGTTAGTCTACCCAAGTATTGAGAGGTAAACTTATTGTTTTGTTAATCCTTGATTTTAATGAACTTTAAATGACTTAATTTTATTGTCAAATTGTTTAAGAACAATAAATATTGAGCAATTTTTTGTTTTCATTGTCAAAGATGTCCTTGGGAGGGTTCTTATGAAAGCATTTTTAAAGCCTTAGTCGTTTTTGACATATATTGATATGTGATTCAATGAGATACTATTGTGGGGAAGTTATCTAGTAGGTGGTATGTATTTGCTTGGTCTTTTGGCTATTTGATTGTCTACTGGTATGGTGTAATTAGAGGCCATGTGTGAGCAAACACCTTCTTACTGAAGTTTGATATTAACTCTAGGAGTAAGTTGTATGGAGTTGTTTATTATTTGATATTAGAATTGTTCGTCAGCATTGCTTCTAAGTACTTAAGAGGTTTTGTGGATGATAGGGGTTGCTATGGCAATTATTTTGTTAATAGTCGTTGCTTGCTTATCACTCGTAGGAATATTATTCAATAAGAAAATGCTAGGTTAAAATAATGCATAAATGCATATCCAATGTCCATAGGTAGTTGTTATTCCTAAAGAAAAACAATGATGTGGCATAAGGAAGCACTCATTACCTATGAGAGTTGTAAGGGGCTTTTGGGTTTGTCAATGCTCAACCAATCAACATTCCACACTTAGGAAGAACTCATTATCTTTCCTAAGAACTTAAATATACCTCATTTTCCTGTCTAGGTCTTGTTGGTGGTATTCACAAGTCTAACAAGGACCCTACTTGTCATTCTTACGCCTTACAGTGATTCACACAATTGATCCCTAATGTTATAGCAACATCAAGGAAGCCAAGCATTTGGTTTAAAGTTAGACCGCATTATAGCCTAAATATTATTATCAACCTAACACACATGCTAAGCCCATAAATGCAGTGTTCCATGGGGATGTGTCCCCCATGGTGGGGAACACACCCCCTTGCTTCCCCACAATTTCGGGATAGGGAAACTCCCGAGGAAACGTTTTCCCATGTCCCCCTTTTGGGGGAAACACGTTTCCCCAAGTTTCCTTAGGCGTGTAACATGTTTCCCCACAGGGGAGCTTATGAGTGTTCCCCCACGCGTTTCTTGGGGGGCTTAGGCATCCCCCAAGAAGGCCCCCCTATTTTCATCTTTTACAATAAAAATAAAGGCAAATTAAAATATTAAAAGTTAAAAAAATTAAAACATAATTAAACCAAAATTAAATGAAATCCTAGTCTAACCTAAGAGTCTAACACCTTCCTAAAAGCTACCCACTCACACCAGTCAATGGAGCACACTCCTTGATGCTTGTTTGGTCACGCTGTTGATTTATTTCAGCTACTTTTCATTGTTTCAGTTTTGACTCTAAATAGTAGATAGTAGATATTGATGACAGTCCTCGACTCTTTACTATTTAGTATTTTTTGAGAAATTTTAATTTACTATTAAACTTTTCAGTTTTGTCTATTTCACTGTTCCGACTTCTCTGTGTTAACTGTTCATATCTATTTGACTATTTCAGACTTCAGAATTTGTTGCATTAGCTTTTACAAATTTGAAATTTGAACTTAATGATAATAGTTTTTAATTTTTACATGGTAATAGTAACATAATTCAGTATCATTTACAAATTTGAAATTTGATATGGTAATAACTAATAGATGTACATTCCATAATGATGAATTCAGTTTTTAGTTTTACTTTTTACATGGTAATAGTTACTGTTGGGATTTATCATTTTTTATATTTTAAATTATTTTTTATGACTTCAACGTCCCCCCTTTTCCGCGAAATTTCCCTTAAATTTATGGTTGCTACCACACGTCCCCCTTGTGCGTTTCCCCGCTCCCATGCTCCCCTAACTTGGAAACTACGTGGAACATTGCATAATTGTATTTGATCAAACATATTATCTATGATCATCTTGAAATTTTGAATCTCTACTCTCAATTGGTCCTTATGCCACCCTTTGGAAAAATGACTAGGATAGGGTCTAACATTTGCTATGGCTTATGCATAAATGGAATTATTGGCATACTAATTCATGTGCAAAATATATGAATAACCTACTATATTTGATGTATATAGGAAAGGTGTCCCTATCTCTTTATTATTTTTTAATGGTTAAATTGTGTTTGTATATAATCTAATAATTTTGAAGTCAACTGAAGATGGACAATGAATAGGAATAATATGGAATTGTTGTTGGTATATGCTAAGTTCTCATTCTTAAGAGTCTTGGGATCACTATTAACAACTCTATAGTTAATTCCCTTCCCTAATTGACCTGTTTTCCCTAGTTTGTATCATGTTTCCATGCCTTGTGATCACTGTCCTCAATGAGGCAAACTTTTCAAACAAAAGTAGCTAACTAGAGGTTTGTTTGATTATTCAACCAAGCATTCCTTAGTCTCTTAGTTATGAACCTTTGTGCTTGTTTCATCAACAATCATTGTTGGATCTTCACCTATTGGATCTCAACCGCAAATGAGTATAACCTTCTATATAATCATAAAATAACAATTGGATTCAAACAACATTATGAAGCACACTTATTGGGCATGTAAGTGTAGTTATCATTCCTCTCTCTAGTGGTCATTATCCTTGATGATTAATTATGCTTTGCTTCTTTATAAAATCTCCTCTCAAGCACATATTTCAACAAATTATCAAGGACATTCTTCAAATTACTTTTATAGCTAGTTTGAAATTTATACTTCTTTAATCTTCCTAAAGTAAAGGTCCTTCCCTTTCCTGCAGTCTAGGTGATTCCTTGAGTTGTAGGAAAGGAATAACCATCCCTTCACTATGCCAGTAAATAGCTTTCCCTATAGAAAAGGAAAGGGATTTACTTTCTTGAGTGAGTTATAGGAAAGATACAACCTTTCATTCTCTTTGTCTAATAGATGGAGTCAGTACTTGCCAATATGCTTGAAGAATAAATGGATTCTATGTCATTGGAAGGTTGTAATAGGGATTCTAAACCATTAAAGTGCTATAATTGGCCATTCCCCAATAGAACTATTGAGTACATAAAGAAGCCATTACATTGTATTAGACAAAGCAAAGATTAAAAGTTTTTCAAAGTTTATATCAAGTATGCTTTTATTGCCTCAGTGGTTTTATTGTGGATTATGCATTTGCTATTTATCAAATCGAATTGGTTCAAACTTAGGAATAATAAATTTGATATGAATTTGTTCCAAATTGAAAAATGATAAACTTGATATGTATTAGGTCTACAATCAATTTCTCTCACTCTGTATTCATGGACATTTTAAAAGAAGTTATTGTGAAGAAGAAATCCATGAATGTACATGTTGAGGTCAATCTAGTGTTGATGTGGTATCTGTGTGAGACATCCTCACAAAGTTGGCCCTAGAAGAAACATGAAGAAGACACTTAATATGCCATCCAAAAGAGAAGTCAACCCTAGTAGAAGAAGACAATTCGACCCCACTTGGAAAATAAAAGAGCATAATAAAGTAGAAATAAAAGGCGCCCTCACTCATTCCTCACCAAGCAAGTTTGCTCCAAGCAAGAGAGAAATTCGCTACTGCCACAAGAAGAAGTTTTATGGGGTTCTCTATCATTGAAGAAGTTTGCTCTTATATTCTTGGGGTTTATCTTTTTTCTATATATGTGATCTATGTATCTGAATATACACTGCTCTTTGAACTGATTATTTCTATTAGAAGGTTACTGGGTTTTCTCCCTTTATGGTTTACCAAGTCAAATCTTTGTGTCTATTGTTTTGTGCTTGGTTATTCTTTTAGTGATCCTATTATTGTGACGCAATTAAAATTATACTGCTATCTATAAAATCCAACATGGTATCAGAGCAGTGCTAAAAGAAGCCATTGCCAAAAACTAAGGGTTCCATACTTTGGAGTGGTTGCAACCTCAAATCACCTTGAAAAGAACTTTGAGAAATTTGCCCTAGGAGGGTGCACCTTTCTGTGGAGGCAAAATTCAGATTGGTGAACTTTTAATTTTGACCTAATTATGTCGAGGTTATGATCTAGGGTTTCTTGATTTGAACCCTTCTGTCCATAGAATTGATTCGATCTTGACTCTCTACAGCTCGCCTTGGTTGGGCGCATCTCCCTGTGGATTCGGTTTTGCAAGAATCCAAACTTCAAATTTGACCTAGCTCCTACTAGGGTTTCTGGACTAGTTTGCATTCAAGATGATTGGTATGAAGGTTGAAGATAAACTTGATGGGGCTTCCAACTTCATCTCTTGGAAGTCTAGGGTTCTTCTCATCTTGGAAGAAAATGATCTATTGAAGTTTGTAAATGAGAAGGTTCCAGAACAAGAAGAGGAAATGAAAAAGTCTTAGTGGAGGAAGAATGATGCTAGGGCAAAGAGAATCTTGGTAGATACAGTAAAAGACCACTTGGTTCCTTAGATCTCTCAGAAGAAGACAGTCAGGAAGGTGTTTGTAGCTTTGAAGAAGCTATTTGAAAATAACAACATTAACTGAGCCCTTGCCTTGAGACAACAACTAACAAATCTCAAGATGACAAGGTTAGATTTTGTTGCTTTCTACTTCATGAAGTTCTCAGAGCTAAGAGATCAATTAAGCACCATTGGAGAATCGATTGAAGATAGAGAACTTGTCATGACAACTTTTAATGGTCTCCCTTCTTCTTGGGAACCATTCATTTAGAGTCTTAGTGGGCAAACCAACTTGCCCAAGTTTGATCGTATATGGGCAAACTGTATACAAGAAAAGACTAGACTTGCAGTTTGAGGCAGATTACATGGCACTCAAAATGAAGAAAGTCAAGCCCTTACATTTCACATGAAGAAAGGAAAAGGTAAGGGAAGAAAGTTTCATGATAGGAAAGACAAAGGTGGAAGATTAAACCCTATTCCAGAACAGAAGAAGAAGAAGGATGTTTCACACCTTTAGTGCTTCAAATGTTAGAAGTATGGTCACTATGCCAGACAATGTCGTGGATTAATGAAGAGGAAACATCAAGCCTCAACTGCTGATGTCGATGAAGGCACTTCTCACAAGAAGTCAAGGATGATGATTGTACAGAGTTCTTCTTCATCTCCACTCTCTCAGGTATTGTTCCTACCACTAGTGATACTTGGTTGATAGATAGCGGTGCATCTAGACATATGATTGGTTATAAAGAGAATCTTTCAGACTTGATTGAGAAAGAGTCCCATCTATGTGTTGTACTTGGGGATGATGCTAGATATACTGTGAAGGGATCTGGGGCTACCTCCCTCTAGTTAGAGTCTAGTGATACTCTACATTTGAGTGATGTGTTGTATGTACTTGGGATGAAAGGAACCTTGCCTCCATATCAACATTGGAGGACAAAGGTTACAAAGTTGCATTCTCTGATGGGAAGGTTCTTGCATGGCACAAGAACTCTAGCATGGATTCAACTCGTGTGATTGTAGTTCGAGAGGAGAGCTTATACAGGTTGAGTACACAACCAGTTCAGGCATTGGTACATGATTCTACCAGTTTGGGTGAGCTATGACACAGGAGACTTGCTCATCTACACCATAGAGCCCTTCTATCTTTGTTGGTGACAGGACTTCTAGTACTTCGTGTAGAACGTGATGGTATTTGTAGAGGATATGCACTTGGCAAGAATGCCAAGAGATCTTTTTCGAGCAGTTACAACAAGTTCAAGGGGATCTTGGATCTAGTTCATTCCGACTTGTTGGACCCATGACAGTTCCCTCATTGGGTGGATACTACTACAAAGATTACTCTCGGAAGACTTGGATTTACTTCCTTAAGTCCAAGGAATCTGAAGAGGTGCTATGCAGATTCAAGGAATTCAAGGCACAAGTTGAGAACCTGTCGGGAAAGAGGATCAAGGTCCTGAGATCAGATAATGGAGGATAATATACCTCTACAGATTTCAGTGATTTCTGCAAGGAAGTAGGAATTAAGAGGGAGTACACAATTCCTTACAACCCTCAGTAGAACGGGGTTGCATAAAGGAAGAACAGGACAATTATTGAGGCATCCAAAGCCATGATTCACAAACAAAGTCTGCCTATGTTCTTATGGGAAGAAGCTTCCACTACAACAATCTATGTGTAGAATAGGAGTCCTCATGAGATCTCGAGGAACATGAATAGGCCTTTACAGGTGTGAAGCCAGAAGTAGGCCACTTACGAATCTTTGGTTGTCCAGTATATATTCATGTTCCCAAAGAAAAGAGGACGAAGCTAGACCCTTCAGATAAGAAGGGAACATTTGTGGGATATAGTGAGTCTTCAAAAGCTTACAAGATTTACATCCCAGGATCGAGGCAGATTGAGATCAGCAGGGATGTCTCCTTCAAAGAGGAGGTGGCTTTCAGAAAAGCCAGAGGCTCTGATATGGAGATTAATGATGAGGAGCTGGTAGCTCCAAAGGAGATGGTATCATCTCCCCCTCCAACAGTTCAGAGGGATCCAATTGAGACAATTGAGCCTATTGATCCCATTGATCTAGTAGAACTAGTTGATAATCTCAAAGATGTTGCAGTGGGTTGGAAGAGGCTTACATGGGCACGACAAACATTGTAGGATGCCGAGGAGCATGAAGATCCTCGTGGTACTTTTCGAGAAAGCAACTGACCTCAAAGATTCTCGAGCTATGTAGCCTTGATGAGCCACATCATTGACTTAGTGCCCTCCAGCTATGAGGAGGCTTCCAACCAACAGGTATGGAAGGATGCCATGATGGAAGAATATCAATCCATCATGAAGAATGATGCGTGGGAAGTTGTGCTAACACCCGCGGGGAAGTCAGTAGTGACTTCCAAGTGGATCTACAAAATCAAGCATGGAGCAGATTGGAGTGTTGAGAAACACAAGGCTAGATTGGTGGCTAGAGGATTCTCTCAAAAAGAGGGAGTTGATTATGATGAGACATTTGCTTCTGTGGCTCGATACACTTCCATTAGGACGATTATTACTATTGCTTCAGCTATGGGATGGAAGTTGCATCAGATGGATGAAATTGCCTTCCTCAACGGTGTGACTGAGGAAGAGATATATATTGAGCAGCTAGAGGGTTTTGTAATCCATGGGAAGGAGTCCCACGTATGCAGGCTGAAGAAGGTCTTATATGGACTCAAGCAAGCACCACGTGCTTGGTATGCTCGGATTGATGGATACTTGATGAGTTTGGGATTCACTAAGAGTGATGCAGATCCTAACCTTTACTACAAGGTTGTGGATGATGAGCCATTAATTATAGTGCTCTCTGTTGATGATTTATTTCTCATTCGAGTTGAGAAACTTAATGTATGGTGTAAGAAGAAGCTAGCCTTTGAATTTGAATTGAAGGACCTTGGATTGATGCACTACTTCTTGGGACTAGATGTGTGGCAAAGGCATGATGAGATTTTCCTGAGCCAAGGAAAGTACACCATTGACATACTGAGGAGATTTGGGATGATAGACTCTAAGTCCATGGCCACATCGTTGGACTCGAATTTGAAGAAGTTGAGAGATTCTGCTTCCGATTTAGATTTGGTAGATCCCACCATGTATCGACAACTGATTGGATCATAGATGCATTTGGTCAACACTAGACCAAATATTTGTTTTGCAGTAAGCCGAGAAAGGTTCACTAGGTTGCTGCAAAACATGTGTTGAGATATTTGTGTGGCACAGTGGGATATGGCCTGAGATATGCTTCCAGTGGTGACATGAGATTGCAGGGATATTCCGAGTTTGATTGGGCCGTGAGTACTGTGGATAGGAGGATCACCTTTGGGTGTTGCTTCAAGTTGGGATCTGCCATAATTTCTTGGTGTAGCAGGAAGCAGACCTCAGTAGTACTTAGTACTGCAGAGGCTTAGTATATTGCAGTTTGTGTTGCAGCTTGGGAAGCTGTGTGGCTTTAGAAACTCCTTGCGGGATTGTTTGGCCAGACTCTAGAACCAACATTGATTCACTGTGACAACCAAAGCGGTGACAACCAAAGCCAACGCTGTAGAGCCGAGAGGTGCTCTACAGCCCAGTATGGGGGAGATCTTGTAACGTTCCGTGACATCCCTCATGTAAATGTCGGCTATACATATTATGAGGGAGACGTTGTAACGTTATGTAACGTTCCTCATGTAAATGTCGGCTATAAATATGTACTTCTATTTACTTATGATTTCCGATTATGAGGGAGATATTGTAACGTTATGTAACTCATGTAAATGTCGGCTATAAATATTTACTTCTATTTACTTATGATTTCCAATTATGAGGTAGATGTTGTAACGTTATGTAACATTCCTAATGTAAATGTCGGCTATAAATATTTTCTTCTATTTACTTATGATGTAGATTTTGTCGGCCATTACTTAAAAGTAATTTTTTTTTTCTGGCCTATTAAAATAAAAACAAAACTATGTGTATTTTGAAACACCTACTATATAAACATCAAGGTAACCAAGGTACGAATTTGGAAAAATTCTCCTGTTTCTTGGAGAATATATAGACGTTTTAATGTTTTAATATACATTGTATTTGACAAGAAAAATGGCCCAGGACAAGGCATTTTTCCAGCCAAATTCCAATATTGCATGCAAATATTAAATAGTTTATGTATATTATAAAATTTTCTAAAATTTGAAAAATAAGTTTTTTAAATCTATAAACAACTCACTACCTTATTTTTTCAGTACTAGATTTTTTAGTTACTTATTTTTTCTGTATTCAATAGTATTCGTACTCATTATGCCACTATGTTTAAAACCTATCCACACAGTAAGACTAAGACAGAAAAAAACTGAGATAGTACTAAATGTAATCTTGATCTGATCATCTCAAGCAAGTCCAAAATCAGAGATAATATCCCAAACCCATCAACACAATGAGACAGAAGAAATCGAGATAATACTGACCTGTAGTGACTCCTAAACTCGCTGGGATTGCATAATAAAGGCAAAGATTGACGCGACAAGAATGATCCAGAGTAGCTACAAAGGATGATTACATGTCATGTAAGAAAAGAACATACCATTTTGGAACTTATGTTATGATAAGTGCAATTTCTCAGAAAAAATAACTCATCACGATCAATTATGGATTTTAATGAAGAGTTTATCAACACAGTTTATACCTCATATTTGTACTGCGCGCCTGCCTGCAAATCAGTCTCCACTGAGACACAATTCGATGATAGTTTATTTAGGTAAAATCCATATGAATGTATAGTCAAACTTTATAAATCACCTCACTGAATTATAATAATTTGCATCACAATCAATGTTCATCAAAGAAGATGGATTAGAGACTAAAATTTACGTACAATTTCCAGGATCAATGTAGGCTATGCACACCATAAATCCAGGTCCAACGTGAGATATAAATTTCTTCCACCGTGGCTTCTGTAATATTTCCTTTATTTGACAGATACGTTAAAAGGAAAGATAATCCGGTTCTCCCATGATTTCATGCAGTTTATTTCACGCATGGAATGTACGTTATATAGAAAACAAAGCGGTTCATTCAAAACCAGTCAAAACTTTAATGTCGAAGGGTAAAGAACGGCCATGCAAAAAACTCAGGAGGATAAGACTTCAAATAGAAGCTGATTGAGAAAATTTATAATGTCAAAGCTATTGGCAGCTGTAATATAAATTGTTGCACATAGGGCAGCCAGTTGAGGTGAACTCCACAGTTACGTGAACGAAGATGGTATGCCATGACGTAGGTGGATTAATAATCTTATACAAACTATTTTAAAATGTCACAATTTTTTGGTTGGTTTGTTTTCTGGGAAGCATCTACATAATACTTCCTACCAACAAAACCAAAACAGAACAACTATCTATGTACATTTCACAATTAATTAGCACATCTACTTCATTGGTGGCTAATAAACAGTAATATGTCACAACCAGTTATCCATGCATTGCTATCAGTGTTCAAAGTATGCAAATGATCCTTATAATTATATATTGTATTATTGTAATTGGAATAAGTTAATGTTGTTGTGACAAATCCAATATGAAAATGATATCAAGATTAGTCAATGCCAACTCTAATGCCAACTCTAACTTCATACCTCATAGTGGATAACTCATAGTTGATGCGGGCAAAGTTTCCAACACTATGCCTGAAATATGGTTTAACCACCCAAAACGTTAATTCTAACCTTGCAGATAATGACTTGGCTATTGATGCACTTCTGCAATTCGCTTTGGTCTGTTCTGTTACAGATAACTTGGCTGAGTCAGCAGCTGCGATGAGATCAGCCACGGCTTGCGAGGAGTAGCACTGCGTGAAGGACCAACCCCCACTGGTAGAGAAGAGGGATCAGATCTTGCCACGAAATTTTTGCTTCAATTAAAACTTGCCACGAAATTTTTGCTTCAATTAAAACTTGCCACGAAGAGAAGGTAGAGGTTATTAAAACCTGCCACGAAATCTTCCCTTCAATTCAGCAAACCTCCTTGAGTGTAATACCTTAGAAGAGGTTTGCACCTCCGGAGATTTGATCCCTCTCTCGGGGCTTGATAGAGCCTCAGAGTTGGATCTACGCTGGTTTCCGAAGCTCATCCGTTGACGACTCCACCTACTGAGTACAAAGTTCCATGATTATATCAAATACACATTGTTGATTTCTGATATGGATGAACTGAGGGAGCAATGTGGTGCTCAGATAGTCGAGTTGTTTCATCCCATTGACTTCTCAAACATCCCAGGTTTTCCTAACTTTGGTCATGGTGTGGGGAATATATATAAATGGCTTCCAGTCTTTCATAGAAAATATGGTGATTCAACCATCTGGCATGTCAAGTCTTTCCTTCAGTTGATGGCTGACTCCAATGTGCTTTATGAGGACAATATGATGGAAGTGTTTGCTAGTACTTTTCAAGATGAGGCCTGTTGTTGGTTCTATCACGACCTTCCTAATAAGTGTATAAACTCCTTTCCAAGCTTCCTTTGGATGTTTTTAGAGTAGTGGCATGATGGTAGGTGTAGTATGAATGGTTTGGATATATTTCTTGAAAAGATCTTTACCTTCTACCTATCTGGGATAGAGTATCATACAAAAACATATGACGGACCTTTTTCCATGATACAAAGTGTTGAAGACTTGGAGTTACTTCTCGATCATTTAAGTGAAGAAGAGGTCCACAATACTCCCATTGAGGAGCTTCCTCATGTTGAAAGGAAGAGATTAAGCGACTTATTAAAGAATATGATGCCTCTCAATACATAGCAGGATTTTGAAGATGGGCACATTCTAGTTGAAGAAGTTCATGAAGAAACATCATATGAAGATGTTGAAAACCATCCTCATGTCACATCAACATAAAATAATGAAGATGTGGAAAAGCTAGAGGAGCCCATTGAGCAGCAGATCCCAAGCGACCCCAATGAAGATATTGATAAAGGTCCCTTGATTGAAGATGTTATTGAAGGTCCTCTTCACTGTGCCATGATAGAAACTACTGAAGACTAGAAGTATCCTTAGGGTTATTTCAGCGAGGATGATCACGTGTATTCCAGATTTACCTCAAGAAGAAACCATAACAAAAACTTATAAAGATAATTATGATGAGATCTATATGGTGTATGATGACACTCCTCCATGTTCTCCTCATGGTGATGAGAATTTGGAAAGTTCTTTCCCTTGTAACATTTTTGAAACCAGACATTCTGAAGAAGAATACGGTGAACATGAGGATGAGTGTATCCAGGAATGTGATGCCATGGATGAGGATTCCCCCATATTTGGCAAAAGTATGGATGATGATTGTTGGACATATGTTAAGAAGCCCATTTTTGATGTATCAAGAGAAGGGAGTGTCGATTTGGAGACCTTTGGAGATCTTGGTATGGAAGAGGATCATGTAGAGTTCTCATATGATCATTCAGAATCACACACAAGTGTTAGTAGTGAAGACCTGGAAAAGCAGTGGATTGAAGAGTCAGATTCGATTCAGCTGATGGAATGTCAATCTGAGCCTACGTCTTCACATTTAGAGGTCCCTCATGATTTGGAGCAGCCTGGGTCTGACACAGAGAGTTATTAGCTGATAAGCCCTTTTGATATGTATGATTGAGTTGTTGATCCTCCTCTCATATAGATATCTGCATTAGCCCTATCCATGTTTGGATAGGAGAAGCCTGCAGAAGCACATGCTAGTTTGGGAGGCAGTTTGATGAAATTCTACATGCCTATGATTTCCTGTCCAGCCCGCCCCTCCTGAATATTCACTCAGGTTTGCACTTTGTATTAAAGATATCCTTGTTTTGGCTGGTAACCAAACACAAGGGAAAATTTTCAAATTTTGATAAAATGTTAAGGTGGCTACATCAGATTTTTTATTTTACTTAGCATTTTGATTATGACATGCTTAGAGTAGGAAAATAAGCTCCTTAAAGTGAACATTTACCCTTTTTGCATTTCTTTTGTGTACTTAGGAATAAATAAATCAACCTTTTTTAGTTAAAGCTTTTCTTTTTTACTTTCCAATAATGCAACTTATGGTTCATTGGCTTTTTACAAAGATGTTGTGCTACTAAGGTTGGCTTGTCAAGTTGAGTTGTTTTTACATATTATTGAAACCAGAGATTCTATGGTTCTCGCATGCTCTCCTTGCTTTATGACCAGATCGAGCACATGTCCTGCAGTTGGAGCCAAATGTTACCACCTAAGTTGTACTTGGTGGATTTTTCAAACGAGTCGACAAAGTGGAACAAGTATACTTGTTCATTCTTCAGAGTTCAGAAGTCCGCCAGGCTTTTTCTGGGAGTCTGTTCGTATTTTTTTTGTAACACATTTTCATACCCCCTTGGGGAAAATGTAAAAATGTTCTAGCATGATAAATTTTTATAAAAGGCTTGGCTTCCCAGCCGTAAGCATCAAGCCGACTAGCCTAGAGTGTTTTTTCCCTTGGTTATTATTGCTTGTTGAATAAACGACTAATACATTCTGAGTTTTTCACTCACACCTCCAAAGCTGGGGTAGTCGTCTTGGTGTTTAGGCCTTAGGAGGTTATTAGAGCCTTCGTGTCAATGTTTTTAAACATGCCAGGCATTCGAATTGAGTCGCATGGACATGTGCTAGGTCCCCCTAGAGTTTCGTCGGATTTCGAGAAAAATAATTTTTATTTTTATTTTATTATTATTATTATTATTTTTTATCCTTTTTTTAAGCCATTTTTTTAATGTTTTGAATAAAAAACTTCAGAATGCAATAGTGGATGGGTCCAGAGTCTGTTTTTGGCATGGGGATGCTCGCAGTCTGTTTTTGGCATGGGGATGCTCGCTTTGACACTCAGAGCATACTCTTTACATCGGGGCCACTTTTCATGAGTTTCAGGTAGCTTAAACATCCCAGAAGACATTATTTGGCTAAAAGTGCATCAAGATGGCATTTTAATGCTAAATTATGACAAATTGGCATAAAGGACAAAGTTGGAAAAGTAAAAAAGACATATTAAAACATATTGGGGTAACATGGCATTGTTGGTGACATCATACTAAGAAGAAGGCGTCACTTAAGGGAATGATATCTTACCATATAAGTTACCCAAAGTCTTTCTTCACTTCACCTCTCACGTGATTTCTTCATGGTCTAAAGTGTGGCCCACGCTTGTGTCTTGTCATTTGTGAACTTTGGATAAAATCTAAGGTAAACATCACATGCTATTTGGTATTAGTTAAGTGGTATATGTATTATGGATTTCAAGATGGATGACGTCAAGCTATTTAAAAAACGTGAGCTTGGTTGTGAATGGTAGGGAGTGGACCCCCTCACATGTATATCCCATTTAATCTTTGGTTATATGGTAGGTTGTTATACCATATGGTATAGAACCTAGGTTATTTCCTCACGTCATTCCATTCACACATGATGGAGTATCGCAAGCATGGTATGGGGTGTGATCACACTAACCATTAGGGTGATAGCGAATACCAAGAGGTGGACCCCCCTTTTACACAAAAGCAATGTAATACTTTGGTTATTCATCAAATGGATATACCATGTGACTATTTGAAGACCAAAACATGTATTTTGTTGGTGAATCTCACGTCATATTATAGCCGTACGCATTCGCGTGAGGTAATGGAGCATGCAATTCGTGAGTTGGCTTGGTAGGTGAGTGAGGTTGCCTACCTCATTTGAGGTGGCACCTCCTCCATACCATCACTTCAGTTTAACTTAGAAGTCACCCCACCAATTCCTTGGATCACTCAAGCTCAACTGAGCTTGATCTTCAGTGCTGGTGAGGCCTCCTTGGGTCTCTCTTTTCCTATTTAAGCAAGTCACTTCTCCATTGTTAGAGATCAAAAGGTGGAACCTCTGCTTGTATACATTGTAATAGTTTTCTTGAGTATTGTGAATAAAAAGGCTTTGGAGGCAATTTTCGTGTGGAATCTATGGATGTTTGGATGGAGTTTACTCTACATTAGTGAGGTAACCTGTATTTGTTTTCATGCTTGCATATGTTTGGGATTAACTTGCTTTCAGAAGGAAATAGTATTTTTGTAAAGATAAAAGGTAATTCTTGATAGGTTACTTTTTTATTGTAAGCCGAAGAAGACTGATTGATATATGTATAATTTCATGTTTGGATCTACATTGTTGTTGTAGTCTTTTTTTTTGGTTTACACAGGTATTTTTAATCCCCATTGCTAGTGTTGAGAATCTTTTGCAGGAAGCTAAAGCTGGAGTATTGATGAGCGAATGTGCTCTACCTTTCCTTCAGTAAATTGGAAAAGAAGCTTGGTCCCTCTGATCTCACCAAGGAGGCATTTTCTCTCCTTTATTTCTTGCTCTACTTTGGGTTCTTTAACTTTTGATCCACCTTTCTTAATTTTTTTTTTTTTCAGTTTCAAACGTTTCCATATTAGATCTAGCATCTAAGGTTATATTAAAGGTAGATCTAATGTCTAAAAGTTTTTAGTTCTAGTTTGCTTCCAAGGTACATTTAAAATTCTAGATCTAGTTCCTTTTCTCTTTTTCTGCAAGTTTAAAATTTTGAAAATTAAAAAAGCTTGTTGAAGGAGTTTTATGCATTTTAAATTTTTATCTAGCATTTTAGTGCTTGAGATTTGCTTGCTATTATCTTCAAGAGGCAAGCAAAGATCCTAAGAAGGCAAGCTTCCTAGCTTGCCTTAGTTTTTTTTTTTTCATTCGGTTGTTTCTTAGAATTGGCAAACTTTGGAAGTTTTCCCAAAGCACTCTTAAAGTGCTTTTGGGCACATTCCACTAAATTTTGTTGGCTGTTTTTTGTAGGTTTGCGATATAAGAGAGTGGAAACTCTGGCAAATTTTCACAAAATCGACAAAAAAGAATACAAACGAAGCTTCCCCTCACATAAAAATTATTCTTTTTACAAGTTGTAAGCCTTTGGATCCCAATTTGAGGACAAAAGTGCACTTTCTTTCGCATCATTGTAAAAACAAAATAAAGTTTGAGTAGGCTCATTAGAGCTCGGTCCCCATCCCCCCCCTGGGGGGATTTGTGTCGGTGTCCTTTTTTCTTGTTTCCTTTATATGTTGTTAGCATAGTTGTTTTCCTTTATCATTTCATGCTTTATTTAAGTTTTGCAAAAGTAATATGAATACTTACCCACTGCGCTATACCAAAGTACCATAAGGGAAAAGATTTGAGCAGTTTAGTAATTAGTTTTTTTTTTATTGTTATGCATTGCCAAGTTTAAAATATACCCCCTCGCTTTCCCAAGTACAGGTTCATGGATAAGGCTTGCCCGAGTATTGAATCTGGAAAGAGACTCCTGGGTTTTACTTTTATTTTTGTAATCAAAAAACTTGTTCTAAAACATTTAAAAATTTACAAGGCCTTCATCCGCGTATGCTCTACTTCCACTGCATCTTTGTCTGATTAGTTGGTAGTATCAGAAAGGGATTAAGGTGACTAGCTTAATTAGTTTTGCACTTCAAAATAATTCTCCTCAGGAGAAAATCCGACGTCTCAAATTAAGCCGTTGCGGTGGCGAAATCCACAAAGGAAGCGGGAACTACTGGGCAGTGACTTCGAAACATCGTTAGGCTACACCCTTGCTGGTGTAGTGTTGAACAAGTCTCAGAAGACTCCAACCAACCCACATATTCCTTGTGGGGAGCCGCATCGGTTAACGGTTTTGGACATACTCCCCGTACCTCCGGGTATATTGGGAGTTCCCATCCCCTAAGCTAATCAAGATCATTACCACATAAATAAAATCAACCAACAATTTACCCACTCTTTAATCCACTCTTCAATTAATCTTAAAACTTACCAACGAGACATTGCAATACTTATCTGAGACTACAACAACCCTCATACACAAGCATTCCATTTCACTGGCATTGGTCTTCCTCATTTTATATTGGTTAAATCAATTTCTGCATATGGTCATGAATGGTGTTTGAATGATAAATGCTGTTGTTATTATAATTCATTTCTGCAGTAACTCATTGTTAAGATCTTAACTTTTTTCACACTTAACTCCTAGGTTCAATTATTTCTTTCATAATGTAAAACCCTTAGATTTTACTTTTCTTAGGGTCCACCCCCCTTGGCTTCGCTAGGAGTTGGCCTAGACGGAGGAGCTGAGTATCAGGTGACAACACTTGGCTCGAGCTTGCCCCCAAGGTCGCACCCAGTGGCTTGAAGATTTTTGCCACTTTACCCGAAGTGTGAATTAGGTGGCAACAGAGAGAAACAAAATATGTAGTTGTTAAAAAAATTCTTTATCACTTTGCAGATAAGGCAACAAACTCAAGAACCCATTAATGTAAAATAACATTTAAAACCAAGAAAGCACACAAAAATTAGACATTTCAAAACTTCATTTTTTTATTGTTAATATTAGTTTTTGTAACTAGGGGAATTGACAACTGAGGCTAGGCTCGTACTCGCGTGACACAGGGTTGGTTTTGGTCTGCTACCACTATATCTTTAGGTGTACCAACGCTGCCCCACACATGACACACAGGGATTAGTTGAGGCGTGAACCCACGACATTACAAGGAGTGCCTTAACAGTGCATCCTATTGCTAACTAGTCTACACCCTATGGTTTTTTTCATTGTTATTATTAAACCCTACAGATTTCATTTATATTTTCTTGCTGCCATCGTTCCTCCCTGTGGGAAGCCGAACCAAATCTCAATCCAAATACTGTTTGCTAGTTTAGGGGTGCACACAAAATTCTCAAAAAATTGTAGGAAGTTTTTTGTATGGTGGTTGATGCAATAAATTATAAAACTTACAATTAGCATGGAGTTGAGTTGAATTATCAGTATGAATTCTATCAAGTGTAAATATTATCTGAAATATATTTGATGTAAATTTTCTTTGGAAGATTACTGAGATGGCCATAATGATATCTGTACTACACAATGCTGATGAACTCCTGGTTCATTTGAATTTAAGTTTGAACATTTTGTAGTAAAGAATCCTAGATTGTCATAGATAGGTAGTCATATTAATTTGGAACAGTGTGGAAGACATCAGTGATATATTGCAGACATTGCGATATATCGCGATGTCAAAGTAAAAACGATAAATCGGAGGGTAAAAATTGCGACTTTTAGAAAATATCATGATTTTTGCCGATGTTTGCACAAAAAATCGCCCAAGCCACGGACACTCTGGCTTATAAAACCTGAATTTTGACTTCTATTTGGTCATTTTGCTTGTTAGTTGAGGGGTTTGGAGAGCAAAGGAGCTTGCTGTCATTTTTCTTGGAGCCAAGGAGTAGATTCATTGTCTTTCCACCCACCATCACCGAGTTATTATGGATTGGGGATTGATTCCTATCAGTGGTTTCTCAATTTACAGGTATGTATAATAATTTTGCACAAACAAATTTTGAATTTGCAATGGAAAGGAACTATATTGTTCTTTTAATTTGTAGTATCAGCACATGCCACTCCACACTAACCATCAAGGCCCTTCCATTTGCAAGCATTCAACCACTATCTCTCTTTGACGATGCCATGCCTAATGCCAAACTCAAACAGCATGTTGTCCTTAAAACCAATGCACCTAAAATTTAAGAAAGTATATAATGCCCTTCTTAAAGAGGGAGTAACATTGGAACACATTCTCATTAAAGAGGGAGGAAATGATATGCCTCAAGAATCCTGTAGACAATCCTTTAACAAATAGTAGCCAATGGAGAGTTATTTAGCCACACAGTCGTAGTTAGTTAGGAATTCATTCATTTAATAAAGTTAGTGTTTGATCTAATCAACTTTGATCTGGCCTATATTTTTAATGTATAAATAAGCTCGATTGGAAGAGCCATTGCCGGAGTCATCGCCTTTGCCCGAAAAATGGGCAGAGGGAATCACTAGTTTATTTATTTGATTTCATGGTACTATGTAGTATATAGATTTTAGTTGACTTGCGATAATGAGATACATTTATTATATTTTTTGATGATATTTTGAGGCTCAGAATCAGTAGACTTATCACTCACTAATCAGTAGCCAAGAATCGGGACTCATGATATGATTTTGTACTGATGTATCATTAGACATCTTATACATCATATATATATATATATATATATATATCTGTTTTCTTTTCATATTTATGTGGGAATGTGTTTATTTGATGTTGCTGTTTCTTTAAATTTTTAAAAATTTGAAAAAACTGAATATTTTTGTATTTTTTTGAAGTGTGCCGATATTTTCCCCTATGTTGCCTATAATTTCTGTTCTGGACCCTCGTAGATATTTTCGCTGACACGATGTCTTCCACACTGATTTGGAATGCCACTGATTCTTAGTATGCTGGTAATTATGAGGGCATCGTGAAGACAATGATAACAAGGGGGGCACCCACAGAGCACATGTGCGCCTCTAAGTGATGTTTTAAATAGAGACCATAACTAATGTATTATGAGGATCCATTTGGTTAAAATTAAAAATCACAAACCCTGCCAATACATAACTAGCTTACTATTTCGTTTTGCTTTTGGTTGGCCAATTTATTGCATGCTGAATGCTCCTTATCATACATTTTAGTGAAGGCAGCTCTTTTGAGTAAATAAATGCTTGCTTTTGTTTGAGCCTTGAGGTCGAAGGAGGTTGTATCATTTTTGACCTTTGGAGTTTGAAGCATTCTAGCACTGGGATATTCCATGGAAATACTGTCTACTAACAGGTAGCAAGGACTGCAGTAGATGCATGAAAGCAGGCTATCTAGCGTGCACTTGTAATGAATCAAGTTCAATGCTTTTTCTTATTCTTCCAATATTGTGAATATTCTCATAGGTTTTTCTAACTATTGCTAATTAGTTACTGTTATTCAATAAATGATATAATTATGCAATTATCATGAGATAAGTATTTTTATCAGATTCATTGAGAAGTCCTCATGGATTTCTTTTCAATGTTTACAAGGTTTCCAACTTGTGTGACACTCAAGTAAAGTATACTAGATTTTTTTCTACACAATTCCAGGAACGACCAAGTCATGGCAACTCTGAAAACTCTCAAGATCAAGACAGGCACCTGTAAGCGAGTACTCAAAGAGCTTTATTCATATGAAAAGGAGGTTGACAGGGAAGCTGCAAAGACTGCTGACATGAAAGAGAAGGGTGCTGATCCATATGACCTTAAACAACAGGTACATATTCTTGTGCTAGACTCTTGGAGCAGTATATGGCATTTGTTAGTCAAATTGTTGGATTACATGTGGATAGTTCCTACTTTTATTTGGCTTTTGTCCCAAGGTATTAAAAGTAAAGGTTGATGTAAGGGAACACATGTCAAACATTTGCGTGATATGTTATTAGTGTTCGTCAGTATGTAATATCAATATGTTGTTTTTCCATTACTACCTTCTTTGATAGGTGCATGGTGATAATTTATGTGAATATTTTACGTTGTTCAGTTTTGATTTGATCATTAAGGGTCCATGCAAGGGCCAATATAAACATCAAACTTTTGTGATCATAGATGAGATATTCAGATATTCTGAATGTTTTTTCATTTTTTTAGGTTAGGGAAATCGGTAACTCGTCGGGATTACCTGGGCAAGCCCCAGGTTCAAAGCCGCTGGCTGCCACTATAAACCCCAGGTATATCCAACAGCCTGCAAGCCAGATATACCAAAAACTTGTGACTCAGCAAGGGCCGAGACGTCCCGGACTCCAATCCCGCAAGGGGCGGTAGCCTATCCAGGGGGCGTCTACCCTTCGAGCCTTATCACAACGGGCCATGTCTCGGTGGGGCTTGATCCCTGGTGGGCTGGGTGAAAACCACCTTCCCCCACCGTTTTTTCATTATTATCTTCTTTGATAAGCACATAGTGATCTTTTATATAAAATATTGGAGTATGTACATTATTCACATTGAAATTGTATGTTAGTATTGTTGACATTTTTAGCTATACCATGTTAGTTATCCAATTAGTGTTTCAATGTGTTGAAAAAATAAAATTGTCCATTGTGTTCTATCCATCACTAGCTCCTTTGATAAGCTCTTGGTGATCATTTTATGCAAACATTGTATCTAGGGTCCTACTCTAACCTCCCTACTTTAGATTACCCAGTGGCTAGGCGTTGGTCTATTAATGTATACAACCATCTTCTTTGAATAAGGTCCATTAGATAGTAATGGATAGTTATTTAATGTCAAATAATTTTAGACCAACTAGGTAGTTGCTACTCATTAACGATGGGACCGTGAGTAGTTAAGGTTTTGCTATTGAGAATCTATTTAAAGAGCTTGGAGGTTATGCATTGTTTTGTTGAGTATGTTCTATTTAGAGCTTTGCTCAATGAAACATCGCCCCACCTTAAGAGGCAAATGAACATTGCTTTCTTTCTTTCTGTTATCACTCCAAGAAACTCCTCTAGGTTGTAGCTTGAGGATGCCTGGTAACTTACAATGTTTTTGGAGTTTTCTAATATGGATCAAGTCAGGTGACCTATATGACCTTCCACTCTCAAGACATGCATGAAGCTCACTCAGTTACAAGGCTTTTAGTTACCACTGTTCAGAAGTTGACAATAAGGTGCAGGGATGGAGAACTCATCAGGCTGGCAGATTTACACACAAAACAAATGCATATAAATGGCTAAATCATGATAAGGATGGTACTTATAATTCAAATCACATTAACATGCCAATAGGATGACGACTATCAGTCATTAATCAACTTGAATTTAACCTGAATACACATTCAAGCATAAGCACAGTAAAGACAGAAATGGAAGCTGAACAAATGATAACAAAAGAGCTTATATTCAATCATGAGCAAAATGAGAAGCTGACAATAGTATAGGTCTATAAATCCTCGAAGTCGAACCCTTTTCATAAAATAAGTTTTAGGCTTTATAGCCTTTACAAAATATACAGATCCTGAAAACTTGGATATGTTTTTTACAAAAATAAACAAAATAATAGTTTTTTGCAAATTAGGTTAAAAAGCCCTAATTAACTACTTGTCTAACTTAACTGAAGAATTAGTTCACTGTATGAACTTTCAGATAACTGAGGTAACTGTCGACAACTATTGCTACTGGCCCTTTGCTGGTTAAGCCATTGTTTTCTCTTGATTGCTAGGTGTTGGTGGCCTTTTGTGCTGTTATGTCATAGTAAAACTGAAACAGACCTTTTTCTGATGCTTTCCTCTGCGCCCTTCATCTTCAGACTATGTCCTTGAGCCATCTATATTCGCCCAAAACTGGTCTTGTATGCCAAAATTTGATTTTAAGCCTCTGTCTACTTTCGGTGGTTAAGAGGCCTGGCCTTCGGAACCGTTAGCTGTCGAAAGCGGCGCTTTCGGTGGCTAATGAACTGCCCCAATGTTTGCCGAAGCCATCGAAAGCCCTGTTTTCAAAATTTATTAGGGTTTTCCCAAAAATGTTCTTTTATGGCTGTCTGCTCATGTTTCTTCTTCAGCATGCTCTGTGCTAGGAGGGTTAACAGCAGCCTGGTTGGTTTCTGGAGGCTGAAGGCTAACTGCACCCCCAGCTAGGGTTTCCAAGGTGGGGTGGCTGCTAGGGTTTGCCTTAGCTTCCTTCAGTTGTAGTCTTTGGAGCCTAATCATCCTGTACAATCTAGTATTGTCCTTTAGGTACCTTGTATTCAGCCTCTTTAAGAAAATATATCTTTCTCTTTGCTCCTGGTAAGACTTATGTAGCAGCTTGTTTCTGCTGGGCAATGCAGCATTTTTTTTCTTTCTTTCCCCTTCCAAAATCTCCATCTCATAAATTTGCCTCAGTAATTGATTGATCTTTTGAGTTCTAGGCTTGCTGGAGGAAGCCTTCTCTGTTGGTTCCTCTTGCTCCTTTGGTGTAGGGGATGGTAGTTCTTCAGCCACTGGTACAATTTGCAGAGCTAAGTTTGCACCTTCTTCTTGCTCCTCTTCAGAATTTGAGTAGGGTAGATTTAGAATATTCTCCTTGTGTGTTTCAACCTCCTGGCCCTTCTCACTGAAGTCCAAGTTCCTTTTTAGCTTCTTGGCCTTGGAAGAAGAGGGAGGCTGTTCTGCTGTTGCTGCTGGGGATATGGCCCTCCTCCTTCTCCCACTCCTTGGTGTGTTGGACTTCTTGGCATGAGACTTACCTTTCTCTTTTGGCTGAAGGCCTGTCTCAAATCCATTCCAAAACAGAAAATAGGGCCATGCCATATTCCTTCTTTTCAACAACTCTTGGATCAACAGCTGGATAAGGCTATGGTGAGATAGTCTGCCAGCAATCTTGGTTGGCTAGGCTTTCACTTGGTGTGCCATCTTTCCCAAACTTCTGTGTAAGTAAAAGGGCAAATTGAGTGGGCTTTTACCTGTGAAGTGGTTCATTATCTTGAAATGGTAGATCATGGCTTTGTTATATTTTCCTTCACATGTTAGGTAAACCACAATGGCCTTCAGCAGTTGTTGCCACATCTCTTCCAACGAGGATGATGGCACACTCTTCTTCCACACTATTCCTCTATGTTCAGGCTTTAGGTAAGACCTGAATTCTACATCTTTTGGTATGGTGGTCTTGAACCATTTTTCTCCTGTGCAAGGGAGTTCAGTTACTTTAGTGATTAGGGTTTCATCTATGTGAAATTCCTCCTTGCCTATAATTTCCTTTGAACCATCAAATGAGAGGGCAAACGCCTCAGCTACCTGCTGATGGAAGCCTTGTATCTTTTCACAAAACTTGTAGCAGCCAACCTCTTGGAAGAGTTTACAGACCTTTGGATGTGCTTCCAAATAACTGATATCTCCCAGCTCCTGCCTGAGAGCAGGTCCTCCCTTCTTCATCCTAATGAGTGCCTCTCCTGGGTACCTGCAAAATAATTCTCAGTTCTGTATACAGTGTGCTAGCAGGCTGTTTTCCTCAGAGATGGTTTTCCTGGTGGTGAGGAATGATAAGCTCGAAAGTGAAATGTGCTGGAGTCCCTTGGCACTGATTATGAGGGTTTGTGCTGTCATGATGGATGCTGAGATCATAAGGTGATGGCAGCATTTGATCTTCTCGATCTTCTTTCCCAAGCAATCATATCACACATCAGCCTGAGTACTCGGTGGGCTTTCTGCTGTTCTTTTGGATAGGTGGAAGAAAGCTGAGGGTTTCCAATCCTCTCAGTCCTTTGCCAGTTTTATAACGACCTCTTTAACTTATTTACACACGCGGTTATGCAGGCTCAAGTCATTTCGGTGGTTTGTCACGCCCTCCACCGATTGTTCATCTTGCTGACAGGGTGTGATTTGACTGTTTTATAACCGTTTTCCTCTTTTGTCTTTTAGGGGGTTAATAATCTTCCTGAATTTGTCTGCAAACCGCCGAAAAGATAGCTTTCGGTGGCTAAATAAATGGTATCCCTTTCGCCTAAGCCACCGAAACTGTTATCCCAGCTTCGTGGTGAAATCCTGCTTTCGGTGGATAGTGGCTTCGCCGAAAAACCCGTTTAACTGTCGAAAACCTGTCCTTCCGGTGGCTAATGAAATGTCCAAGATTTCGCCTAAGCCACCGAAAGCACTTTTTTTTCGATGCTTATCTTCCTGCTTTCGGCGGTTAAAATTTGCGTTGAATTGTTTGATAAGCTGCCGAAAGCATCACCTTTCGGTGGCTAATGAGTTGTTTCGAGTCTCGCCTAAGCCACCGAAACCACCTTTAATATCGCTTGCTGCCTGCTTTCGGCGGTTAAAATCCTTCTTGGTCTTCTCCCTAAGCTGCCGAAAGCAACACTTTTTGGTGGCTAATGAGTCATTTGAAGTCTCACCTAAGCCACCGAAATTGTTAATTTAATTCTACTTGCTCGAGCTGCTTTCGGTGGTTTACCTTTATCCCGCATTCAATTGTTTGTTGCCGAAACATAGCTTTTCGGTGGCTAATGAGCTATTTCAAGCCTTGCCTAAGCCACCGAAAGCTAAAACTTCCAAAATTTTCAACCATATAAAAAATAGAGACCTTCAATTTGTTAGGCATCCTCGGATATTTCATTACATAAATCAAATTCTTCATACTGTCAAAATAAATTTATTTTGGGAGATAACACTTTTGATTATCATAATATAAGGGTACATTTCATCTTATTTGTCTCTTGTATTTGGTTTCTTCATTTATAATCTTTGTATTCTTGGTTTTTGTTTCAAGTCTAGGGGTTACTGAACATGACAAATGGTATCAAAGCTCTTTCTTGAGTTAGCATGCCATTGGATTTTAGCAGATTTTTAAAGGCTAGAGACACGTTTTGACGTTTTTAAATAACATAGAGGTTTGTTGTTTGGTGGGTAAATCTATGGTCGGGGAAGGATACACGCAAAAAGTACAAATCATGTCACCTAGTTGGACACCCTTGTAACCTTTGTTGGTACTCCTTCAAGTAGTAATCTATTAGACAACGCTTGTATACACAATTGTCTTCAATGTACCCTAGGGTATATTGGAATCCCTTTAAGCACAATTGAAACCAGGTTTATATATTGAAACCAAGCTTAAGTAAACTTGCGTGTTGTTGCTATAGTACATTGAGTACAACACTTGGGAGATCTTTCTTGCATACCAAGGAATTGGGTAGTATGGCTAAGGGTACGACCTATCCTTAATGCTGTGAAAGATTTGACCTAGTACTATTGTTGGAAACCCTTTAGTATATCAGAGAACTACAACACTTGACATTCCTTTGTTCTTGGGGCCTTGCAAACCCTAGCCTTTGTAGTTTTGTCAACATAATTACTACATCTTTGCATCAAGAAGGAATTTGGAAATTCTGTTAGTGTAGTAAAGTTCAGTAGGGAGTAATACTCCCACCAACATAAAAAAATTGCTAGCACCATCGTGGGAGACCTGTTTCAAAAGATTCCTTTCATCGTGTTGATCATGGGGTACACTTCTCTAGTAACCTTTTTGTTTTGTGGACTTGCAATACAATTGTTGGTGATATCTCTCAAAAGACTCTTCTCTAGTCCTTGTTCGTATTGAGATAAGTTAGGGATAACACTTTGACGGGCTCTTAAGTGGTCCCATTACCCATACTTGCAATAGGGAAACCAATGGAGACTTACAAATTGAATAGCAATTTCTTTTTGACTCACTTGCTTAACTTCAGAGAAAGGTTGATAAACAATGTGTTGAAATCTCATCACATATTGTCCAAGAGATGTCCCAACAGTTTTCCCTCTAGAAGGAAGAGCTCAAAGAATGTCTAGGCTTGCAAATGGCATCCGAAAAGGACAAGGGGCTAGATCCTCACATGGATCCATCCATGGGGGAATTTTTAGCGTACGAAGAGCCGCACCCTAATACATTCTTTCAGGGTAACCATAGTCATCACACACCCGTTCACGATCACAATTCGTGGTACCACTTTCCAAAAGTGGACATGAACAAGTTTGATGTTTCTGATCCATTCGTTTGGATTTACTCAAATGGAACATTATTTTTCTCTCCATAACATTACTAATGGCCTAATGAAACTCACTGTGGGAGTCTTATATTTGGATTTGGAATGTTGGCAATGGTATAAGAAAGTTTATGGAGGTTACATTGCTTGGACTCAGTTTGTGAAGGCCATTTATGCTTGTTTTGAATGTGATACCCACTAGCTGGGGCAATTGACAAAATTATGCCAACCATGCACAATTATTGACTTTATTGCATCCTTTGAGCAATTGGCAATCTGCTTGGAGGGCCTATTTGATTCACTTTTTAAGGAATGTTTCATCAGTGGTCCCAAATAGGCAGTTAGAGGAATGTTTCATTAGTGGTCCCAAAGAGGCAGTTAGAGTACAAGTCATGATGCATCACCCAACCACATGGTTGGAAGCTTGTCAAAGAGCTAAAGAAGCCGAGATGGTGATCAATGCCCAAACCAAAAGACTTTCATTCACTATTGCATTGGCCCTCCCTTGGCAATTACTCCTAGTCCTGTTAAAGATAGTGCAACTGCGAGATCCATTCTCAGGGAGGATGGTACTCTAGTTAGTTAACTAGGGTTCCTGGCTAGTGAACCAGGCATAGTAGGTCTTTAGAAGGTACCCTATGGCCCCCAACAATCTCTTGGGGTTCTTGGTCTGCGACCAAGTAGGTTGATGCCATGGCAAAGCCCCTAGCATGTGGCTCGGGCCCCTATATGTCTCTAGGGTATTTTGGTCCGGGACTAGATAGTTCATTTGTCACGAAGACCAAGCAGATCCTGCAGGCTGAGACAGATACTTCTTGGTCTAGGACTAAGCTGCGGGGAATCGCTCCTCCCCCTGACGAATCACTCTTGATTCGCGCTCTGGGAGGAATCGCTCTCGAAATCGCGATTCCTCATCGATTCCTCTCAGGAGCGATTTTCGGAATCGCAATTCCTACCCAAAAAAAATGCTCCCTGACATTTATGAATCGCTGAGGGAATCGATTCGGAATCGACGCTCTCAGAGCAATTCCTCAGCAAAAAAATGCTCCCGAAATCGCTCCTTGACCAATTCCACGTGATGGAAAAAAAATTGTTTTTTGATGGTTGCCTAGGGTTTAATTAGTGTTTATAAACACTATTGGCCTCTATTTGGACTCATTCTATTCCTCATTTGCTTGTTTTCATTTTTTTTGCTAGGGCTTTGAATGGCTTTGCTAGTTGTTTGAGAGCAAATTTGTAGGAGCTTGGAAGGGAGATTGGAGGGGAGATTGAAAGATTCTATTTGTGAGAGCTTGGAAGGAAGATTGAAGGCTTCCATAGAGACATTCAATCATCCTTGAAGAGCTAAAGAGGTAGGCTCTAAAAACCCAATCTTTGTTTGTTTTTGAAAAAAATATTTCACTATGTTAAAATTTTAAATCTTGTATGTGTTTTTTTCCTACCCTTTCCAATTTCTTCTTCTCCATCATTCTATTGTAGGCAAGAAGTGATTCTCAGATTGAATCAACAAGCATGATGGGTATGCGGTTTTTGTGGTTGGTTCCGATTCTTCTCATGATGGTGGTGGTGGGAAGTAGATTTGGTGGTGGCAATGATGAGGATGAAGAGATAGGGAGCTGCACATACCATGGAGAGGAGGAAGAGGGAGAGGAGGAGGAGGAGGATGTAATGTCCTTGTCTGCTTAGGCATTGGGGACCAAACCGCTAACCTATGTGATTCCTGTGGGTTTGAGCGGTTATTGACAGTTAAGGAATCAACTAAAGACTAATGCCATTTATAGAAAATCTAGGGCATCAATATTATATCACCATTGGGTCGAAGAGGGCCACCGCAGCCAAAGGCCACCGGCATGCATGACATCTAAGCATTATTTAATGATGCATGCACCCAATTAAGTCTCTATGCGCATGCATGCAAGTCAATTGCAAATTAGAAGTTAAAGTGACCTAATTAGGTCAAAGTTAGGGTTTTCGTAGTTGAAAGTTATAAAAGAAAGATAAAGTGAATGGAGACTTTACTTTTGGATTATTATTGATTTTGGAGCTCTTGAGTAGCAACACAGCGTGCGGCCACAGCAGTTGGGGTTGGAGACAGCGTCTTCAGCTAACGGTGTTTTGGCAGGGAGATATCTGCCCTAGTCTCCTTCAGGATAAACCATCCAGATTTTGTCACCGTGTCTATTGCATTCATCATTATCTAGTGTTCCGGTATATGTCCAAAGGTTATTTGCAGGTTCATCCGTACAGCTGGGGGCATTTAGATGGGAAACCCCAGTCATTCACCAAGACTCTGGATCACTATATTTCTTCCGCATGTGGCTGGCATCCTCATTGATAGGATCACTCTACTGCATTGGGTGATTATCAACCATCAGATTGTCCATCCGGGGTAGCTAGCAGCAGATTACAGGGTTGTGGGGGCATGAGCGGCAGATTGGTAGACCAATTCGCTAGGGCATCTGGGAGGTCAAAACTCTTGCATGCTCCGACCATCCTCTTCGGCACGGGCACACCTACCTTTTGACCTATTTCTAGCTGAAACTGACCATCCCTTCAGCAAAAACGTCACACTTATCTAATTCAACCTACCAAGGTATTGCAGCGGGAAACAAGGTCATTTCTTCATCAGCTCAGCTCATCTTGCATGCATATTCTCTCTGGAGCATATTCAGCCGACTTATCAGTGGTAAGTGTTCATTCTATCCTGCAAACCCTAACTCTAATTTCAGCTATAAAATAGGGAAATTTTGCATGGCAGTTTGCATGCTCGGCTATTTCAATGACTTTGCATAGAAATAGAAAATATCAGTATTTGGGATATTACAGAGGAGGAGGAGATTGAGAATGATGAGGGGCCAAAAAAAGACACAACACCTTTGTGGAAGTATGTGACAAGGCTTGGGGGAGGGAGAGGGGGTGGAACCACAAAGTTTACATGTCTCCATTGTAATAAAACTTACACAGGTTCATATACCCGTGTGAGAAAGCATTTGTGTGGGATTATGCCATGTGATCAAGGTAAGGCTATTGGAGTCAAAACATGTGACAAAGTGTCACGTAAAGAAAGAAACAAATACAGGATGGAAGAAGAGGTCGCTCAAAACAATTCCAAGAGATCAAGGGTCGAATCTGAATCCCCACAGAGAATGTTTAGTGGTGGATCTGGATCATCATCCACCCATGCTAGTGGATTCTCCCCTATGCGAAAAACATTATCAGATTTCCTTGACCTTGGTTGCAGAGATGATGTGGATTCAAAAGTTTACAGGTTTCTCTATGCATGTGGTGTGCCATTCAATGTTCTTCGCTCACCCTATTGGCACGAAATGGTACAAGCCATCAATGGTGCCCCTAAAGGATATAGAAGCCCTAGGTATGACAAAGCTAGAACTGTGGGACTTGACAGGGAAAGAGCCAAAATCAGTAGTGCTCTTGGAAAGTTTACAAATGATTGGTCGTTATATGGGGTATCCATTGTATCGAATGGGTGGACAAATGTTAAAGGCAAGCCATTGATAAATATTCTTGGTGTGTCTGCTAATGGTGCGGTCTTCCTTTCAACTCATGGCTACTCAGATTGCTACAAGACTGGTATCAATATTGCACAACCTTTACTTGACACCATTCAAACGATTGGGCCATACTATGTCATTCAAGTCATCACAGATAATGTTGCTAATTGCAAGGCAGCAAGAGCAATCATTGAGGATAAGAATCCCAAAATATTTTGGTCAGGGTGTTTGGTTCACACATTGGACCTTTTGATGCATGATATTGTTAAGATGAAGGACCCTAGTTACCGATGGATTGGTGCCTTGTACAAGAGGTAAGAAAATGATAAAATTTATCACCAATCATAGCATGGCACACCACATTTCTCGCAATCACTCTAGGTTGGAGTTATTGAAGATTGCGAAGACTAGACTTGGTAGCTACTACCTCACCTTCAGGAGGCTATTGAAGGTAAGAGAGGCATTGGCTAGTATGGTCTCAAGTGATTCATGACAGGGATTGAAAGACAGAGTTGCAAGCGCATTTGATAGACATGACTTTTAGGATGTGGAGGACATCGTTCTTGATGGTCATTTCTAGACACAGGTTAAATATGTTCTACAGTTCACCAAGCCCGTTTATAATATGATTCGTTTTGTAGATACAAATTAGCTGGTGATTGGGGAGGTGTATGAGCAAATGGATAGCATGCTTGGTCATATCAAAGACATTGTTGAGCAAAGAGATGCAATCTTGTATGACCATATTCATAAACATGTGGTCAAAAGGTGGGATAATTTGAATGTTCCACTCCATGCCCTTGCATATGTCCTTACCCCAAAATATTATTCTTCATCTTGGTTGGCCCAACCTGCACCTGGTGGTGGAGTTAGGAAAAGACCACACACAGATCCTGAGGTGCAAAATGGGTATATGCTTGCATTAGACAAGTTGGTCCCTGATGAGGAGTGTGCTCAAGTACAGAGTGAATTGAGCCAATACATCAGTGAACATGGAGTCTTTGGTACCTTGCATGCAACCATAGATCGAGAGAGGTTGGTTCCTATCCGCTGGGGGAACATGTATGGCAGTGGTGCCACATATTTGCATAAATTGGCGGTGAGGGTGCTTTCATAGGTTGTCAATAGTTCTTCTGTAGAGAGATGTTGGAGCACCTACAACTTCAACCACAACGTGAAGAGAAATAGTTTGTATACAGAACGAGCTGAAAGTTTGGTTTATGTGCACTACAACTTGAGGTTGTTGTCCCAGTATTGTGAAGCGGCCAAGAATGATAGAACTTTTTTGACTTGGGACAACAATCCAGAGAAGGCTAATGTGGAGGATGGAGCCATTGCATTAGAGCTCTTGGAGGATGAACTATTGGGTGATCATGAGGGTGATCCTCATACGATTCATACATCAAGGATGCCACCCCCAACCACCAGCAGGTTTACAGATGCAAGAGTTTTGCCTTTAGCTTCACAACGTCCGACAATCCGTGGGGGCCATTAATCTTCTTCTCGTGTTCCATGATCACTTCCACCAGCTCCTATTCCACCTAGAACACGAGAAAAAAAATTGGAAGTTTCTCGTGGCAAGAGGAAAACTTAGTAGATAGTATCATAATACTTTGTATTTCATGTTTATTATGGCCTATTTTGTAAACATTATGGCCTACTTTGAAGTTTGAAGTTTGAACTTTAAATTGTTGACTGCATCTTGATTCTTATTATCTTATGATCTTACAACTCTTTGGTATTGAATATGATATTATGATGCTTTGTTTCATTTCATGGTTGATGTTATTTGTTAGAGTCTAGACTGTTAGAGTTTGTTGATGGCAAATATTATATGTTGAAATTTGAAGATTGATGTTGTCGATGATTAATCATTTGATGGCAATGCTACAAGTCATAGCTCCTAGATGATTGATGTTATATGTGACATGTGTATTAATGGTTATATCTATGTTTTCTATAGCTAATTTGGTATAATACATGTTTTTTTTAATATATATGCATCAAAATATATAAAAATATATATTATATAAAAAACGATCCCGAAACACTCCCAAATCGGAATCTTTTGAAAATTTCGCTTTTCGCTCCCGCTCTTGCTCCTGCTCCCCACTTCCTGCTCCCCGCTCCTCGCTCCCAACAGCCTTGGTCTGGGACTCGGCAAATTCTTTGTTTGGGACCAAGTGGTTCCTGTAGGTACCTGGTCAATTAGCCAGGTTGATCTTGGTTAGTTGACCAAGACGATGATGTGTGATGTGACATGTCGCCTTCTCCTAAATGGTTATTGCTAGGTTGTTTCTCAAGAAACTGGCCACCCCTTGATGATGTCACTAGCACTTGACCGTTAGGAGCAATGTAGAGGACCAGAGGATCACTTCACCCAGTTTGGACCTTCCTTATACGGTGATCATAAAGCTCATAGTTATTGTATGCAACACGTGGACAATATACCTTGGGAGAGAAAGAGTAAAGTCCTTGGTCTTGTTTCCCCACCTTGATGGTACACCTTGGTCCTTTGGGTAAAAGGGTTGTTTCCCCACCTTGATGGTAGACCTTGCTCTTGTGGGTGAAAGGGTCGTCTTCCCACCTTGATGTGACCCCTCTTGTTGACCTATGGTCTTATGTTTCCCTATTGGTCCTAGTGCCCGTCTTGGTTGTGGTACCTTGACCCTTTTGCTATGATGACTTAACTTTTATTGTTTTTATTTTTTGTATGACCACTTGACCATTAGTACCCTACTAAGTCAACTTAATATTATTTTTATGTTTTGATTTTGTAATTCTCCTAAAAGCTAGGGGTGGTTGAGTGACCCTTCTAGAAGGCTTGTCAAGATATAAATTAAGTCCAAAACTTCATTCTTGGTGTGTGTCTTGACAAGAGAGGATTGAAGATCTGATTCTTGACTGCTCCAAGGGTTCACTGCTCCTCCACTTGACGTCTAGGGTTTGCTGCTGCACTTATGCTTGATGTTTAGGGTCTTTACCACTGATCTTTCCCTGCTAGGGCTGCCGCCTTATCATCTAAGCCTCTTCTGCTTGTTCATCGTTGTTTAGGGCTTGCTGCTACCTTTTATGAACAGGCCGTATTCTTTATCAGCCTGCTGATTGGACTGATCTGTGACCTCTCTACTGCTGCTGGGCTGTGACTTGTGTCCCTGGTTAATCCATCACCTTGCTGCTGTTGATTTAAGTGGGCCGTGACCTTTGTGTGGATTCCCAGCCGATCCGTGACCTATGTGCTGGTTTTAGACTGAGTTGTGACCTGTGTGATGCTCCTGGACTGAGCCGTGTCTTGTTAAAGCTGTCTGGATAGGGCCACGCCCCTTGTTGACTGCCCAGATTTGAAGCCGTGACCTCTTGCTGCTGTTAGAGTAAAGCTGTGACCTCTTACTGCTGTTGGAGTTGGACTGTGACTCTCCTACTGCTCTCAGACTTGAACCGTGACCTCTCTATGGGCTGCAAACTTGGACCGTGATCTTTCTGTGGGCTGCAAACCTGAGCTGTGACTTGCATGGGCTGCTTGGTTTGTTAAGTTGGGCTGTTAGGATTTAGACGTAAATCTTGTTGTACTGCTAAGTCTGATCTGTGATCTTTTGGGCCTGTTTAGAAGGTGCCACTGCCTTCATGATAGTGCCGCTATGTGTTTAAGGGTTTGGACTTTCCACTTTCGTTTCTGGACTGTTTTGGTCAAGCATCATGAGGTCTGTACTTGTCTAACTTTACCTACTATTTCTCTCATATATTCTCTGTTCCTTTGGTGACTTGTCTTTAGAAGACAAGATCTGATTCTAAAAAGATATCTGAGTATAAGGAAGACCTAAACTAGCATTGTCTTCTTTTCGTTATTGATACTGTTTACTAGCTTTGCTTATCAATTTGTCTTTTATAGTACTGCTGTTACTGTTTCTTTTCCTGTACCTTGCATCTCAAGGACCAACTTTAACACAGTGATCACTGAGGAGTGTTAAAGTTGAAAGAGATGAAAATTATGTTTTAATTGTATTACAGATGTACTGTTCTGTACCTAGCATTGATTTAGATTTTATTTTATGGATTAAAGTACAAATATTTTATTTTTCTACCTCAAACCTATCCTAACTCAAATTTCAACAAGTCCCTTTACCTCTCAGCCATTGAGAATACAAAAGTTGTCCCAGGAAGAATTGGTAGAATACCAATGCGTTAGACTTTGCTATAATTGTGATGAGTGCTATTTCAAAGGGCACAAACCTTAGGAACACAAATGATTTAAAAAGAATGTATTCCCACAAAACCACCTAGAAGCCATTGTAGCCCAAGACACTCCTAAACCAAAATTGGAAGATGCAACTCCTCCCATGGACAAAGAAACTACCTTGCAAGCTCCTTGCAAGGAACCCTGAATTTCTCTTTTGACACCCGAAACCTAGAAGTTGATTGGTTACATCAAGCACAACAAAGTGATTGTTTTGATTGATAGTGGCAACACCCACAATTTTATTGATAGGAGAGAGTGGCCAAAGAAACCCGCACTTAATTTTCAAACAATGATAGGCAATAGTGGTATGGTGAAATGTGGTGGCCTATGTGAAAATGTGAAACTTAAAATGGGTGAGCATCATCTCAAATCTCATAGTTTTTCTCTTGAAATGGTTGATTGTGATGTGGATCTTGGGGCAGAATGGTTAGGCACTTTGTGACCTGTCACTGGATTTCAAGGATTTATCCACGAGCTTCATTAAGGAAGGGCAAAAACATACCCTCAAGGGGTTTACATCTGGTTCCCTTGAAATTAGCACCTCTCATAGTATGGAGAAGTTATTGAAGAAAGGCCGTTAAAGCATTATTGCACAGTTCAGAGCCATACAGGTAGTGGACACCCCCCACAGGAGATTCACCGTGATCTGCAGCTGATCCTCTCTAAACGTCAACAGGTATTTGAAACACCCTAGGGTTTACCACCTTCACGTGGGGGGCATGACCATTGTATTCCCTTGATTCGAGGTAATCGATTATCCAATGTGCATCCTTAAAGGCAACCTTTTTGCACAAAAGAATGAAATACAAAAGGTCATTCAGGAATTGTTGTAGGTTGGAGTCATACGTTACTCATCACTAGTTGACATGGTGTTAAAAGGAATGCAATTGGTGCATGCGTCTGATTTTTGGGCTTTCAATAAGTTGACCATCAAGGACAAATTTGCCATCCCAGTTTATTAAATGATCTTGTGCATGAAACCTTGCAATCAATTATAAAGTATGCAATGCAATAGGACTATGTGTCAATAATAGTGAATAAATTTATTGGAGCATTCAGTAAACAACAAAAGATTTGATATGAATCAGATGAAATAGAAACCTGGGCGAAGCTCAAACTTCTCTCTTTAAAGTTAGTCTGTTTTGCACATAAAAGTTGCAGAGCCTGGTATGTCTTCAATCTTCATGTTGTGTTTCTATTTATTTTGTGGTTAAAACGACAGATTTTGCAATACAAGCCAACACTATGATTGTGTTGTCTGTTATCTATGTTGGCTCTCTCTTTAGCTTCTTTTGTCCAGTTATATTTCTGAATTTTTTGAAGGACGAATTGGCCCATGAAAATAATATCTGAATTTTTGAACGACTGATTGGCCCATGAAAAAAATAACGGGGCAGAGGTTCGGTAAATCATAGTGTACATAATTTTGCAGAGCTTGGCCTGTCTTCACATTGGTTTTCTATTTATTTGTGGTTAAAAACAACAGATTATGCGAGACAAGCCAACACTATGATTATGTTGATTGTCTCTATCTTAGATCTCTTTTAGCTTGTTCTACCTAAGTACATCTGTGAAGTTTTTGAATTACTAATGTACCAGGCTGTGAAAAAGAATCATAGGGTAATAGTTTGGTAAATCTTTCTTAAACTGAATTGAATTTGACGTGTCTGCTTTCATATTACACTGCCTACCCCCTTGTTCTCTATTTTAACAGATTTTATGATCACTGAGTAGGCTTTCTCTCTGTGGCTTAGGAGAATGTACTAGCAGAATCAAGGATGATGCTTCCTGATTGTCGGAAACGCCTTGAAGCTGCCCTTATTGACTTGCAGGGAATGCTGGTATGATTCAGTGTCCTCTTTCCAATGGAAAAAAGATGCACAAGCATGTCAAAAATTATTAAAGCATTAATTTGAATTGCAGAGATGTACTCTTTTGGCTGTTGAAAACATTTATTAAAAATTGAGATGGAACGTCCATTTTTATCTTAATGCAGGCAGAGCTAGAGCAGTCAGGTCAGGAAGGTGACGAGGTTCATGAAGCCAAAACTGTAGTAAAAGATGTAGAACCTTTGTTTGAGACTCCTGCGTCATGAGGGCACTCAGTTTTTCGATGAAAATAACATAAAGAACCTTTGTTTGAGACTCCTGCGTCATGAGGGCACTCAGTTTTTCGATGAAAATAACATACTTTATACAAAGTTGCCTTGAGAATTTTTACTGATTCTTGGAGGCCTGTTTGAGAACATAGCATTACTATCATACTATGCCTATGACCTGTTTGAGAGCATAGCATTACAATGATCTCAAATCTTAAATGTTTGGCTTGTTGGGAATGTGGGATAAGCTTAAAATTACTCTTATGGTTGCTACTATCCATTTTAGACAGATTATATGTGAAATATTAACTTTCAGGATGTAACAAAAAAGTCTTTTAAAAGCGTTTGTTAAACAAGGGCTGCATGCTGCTTAGTCCATCCTCTTTTATGTGATGAATTGAATATTAAAGAGGTGCAGTAACTTCGGCATGATTGTAAATCAAAACTTGAATATGAACTCTGCAGATTCATATAGTCTAAACCTGTCCGTGGAGATGGTTAATGAAATTACATCATCAAGTTATAGTTTAAACTAGTCTTAGCAAATTTCAACATTATCACTGCTGATGTTGCATTACTGACACTACCAAAATGACACGCTAGAATCTTAATTTTGCTAATATTATTATATAATATATTATTTTCTCATCGTGTTAATATTTTCTGTGACAGTTTCAAAACATCAGAGTCTAGTTTTGTAATTTTTGACTTGTTGGAATGTAAATCGTCAAGTCTTTGCAATGTGTTTGAAAATTTTAAATCTGTGGGTTTGATGTCGTCTATCAACAGAGTAGAATCAAATATAAACGAACATAAACTTGGGTAGGCTTTAATCGTACCAAAACTAATTGGATCGAGTGTGAGTTGTAAAACAGTTAGGTGGAAGATGAGGGGTGGCAGGTGTGGGAGGGAGGTTCTTCTTGGCCCTAAAGGAAACATAGAAATAAGCTTTGCTTGGGAACAGCCAATAACTAGGCAGATATTCACACTTTGTTCCTTGAAATATCAATTACTCAACACTCGGAACATCTTGGATTGGAGGTTCCTTCTTGATCATATGCCTAGTGAGAAAGCGACAACATGAAGACTCAGCCCTTAGTTGAATGTTACAGAGAATTCAAGGTATGCTTGTTTCCTTGGACTTGTGCACTTCACATTTGCCTATCAAACAACATGTAGGCAAATTCATTGGCGAATCAGGCTACATTATTTACAAAAGGACAAGTAGTTGAAAATGGGAGCCTCCAAGAGCCCCTTTGGATTCCTTAATGGTCACATTGATGGATCAATGTGAAAGTATGTGTCTAATTATGAAATTTGCACCATTTGACTTGGACGAGATTCAATGCAGGCAAGGGGTTAAATGTTCCCTGTGTCCTTTCATTTCCCACTCTCCCTTGTAGCCATGTCGGAACTGGAATTTAATCTTGCCTTAACGCTCGCACGGAGTGGTGAGATTTTAGAAATGGGGGTTGGCTTTGTATTCACCACATGGGTGAAGGTTCAGCGCTTCCTGAAGAGGACTCGGTGTAGAATTTTTGACATTTCAAAAGGAGTAATCATTGATTGGAAAAAGGTTCAAACATAACTCCTCAACAATGAACTCTGCACGTGCATTTTCCTCGAAGGTACTTCAGTGATCGAGGCAATTGGTAAGGTCTCATATATCAACTCTTGTTTTTTATTGAATGTCAGTAGCAAAGGATATCAATGGGTTGGGTTTAGCACCTATTTTGTTCTAAAAACAATTAGAACTCTGTTGTTTCCCTTAAGAGCCATTGTACCCTCCTGGCAAGCCCATCGAGAGAAATTTTGGGATTTCTGAGCGAAAAGACTTGGTTTCTTGCAATGACAAGCTATCCTACCTCGGGGGATTCTCTGAAGATAATAATATTCTTAGGCAAATTGCAAGCCAATTGGAGGATATGAAGCAAACAATTGAATACTTGAACATACATATGGAAAAAAGCAAGAATCCAAACAAGAGCATACTTAATCAAAGCTTCAAGATACGACTTTAACAAAGCTAAGAGAAATGTGTCAATGAAAGAGCCCCATAGTGGGCACACGTTTGCTTCTTAAATTTTCTATACTGCATGTATTTTGCTACAAGGACAATACATTAGCAATTATAGTTATATACATGTCATGAGTAGATAGGCGCATCATGCCATCAACATCTCTCCAAAGACAAGTTATGTTTTGAGAAAAATATGCAAGATAGTGTTTGTAAAATTTTTGAATGCTTTGTACTGTTTTAGTTGTATGGATTTCCAACAACCTTTTTATAGATACAAATGCTACCTGTTGTGAAAAAAAACAGGAGGAAGATAACGAGTTGGAGAGGATTGAAGTTGGAAATGTTTGGTAAAGGTAGTGACAATACAATATTAATCCAACAAGTTTTGAAACTCCCAAGGGACACAAAGATGGTCCTCAATATTAGTCTAACAAGTTTTGAAACTCCCAAGGAACACATAGATGGTCCTCTTTGAGTTGCCCAAAGAACTCTTGCATTATAGGTGTTGGCGCACTCATAATATTAAGTTAGCACTGAATCTCTTGGTGCCATTCGTTTTTGTACGCAGAGTTATTAATTAGGCACCCAACACATCTCTACATAAATATGCAGTGGGGGAGAGGAGAGGAGAGAAGAGAAGATACGATATGTTAATCATTCAATGCATGTAAATGTCAATACGTTGAGATGTCTCACAGTGGGGGAGGAAAGAAGAGAAGAGAATATAAAAATCTTAATCAATCAATGCACGTAAATGTCAATACGTTGAGATGTTTCATGAGAGACAATGTCATGTTCAACCATAGAGGTTGAGACGACTTCGCTTAACAACTCTATGACTATCTATAATATGTGTCTTTATTATAATCAAGTCACTTTATTATTTAACCCATATCAAGTTTATTAGGAGTGACATTCACATTTGTTGGTTTTCTATATTTATTTGTTCTATACTATAGCATACCTTGGCCCACTCTTTATTTTTGTGGTGTAGAAATTAGTTGTGGACGAGGAATGCTTCTTTTGACCATAGGAAGACTGTTCATATTCTCTCAACACAGTTACCACCCATGAGTTTGGACTATGAACCCCTCAGGGCGAAGGCACCTTGAGGCTGACTTTGAATTCCTTTCTACATCTCAAAACCATGATTGATAGGAAGACCATACCAAGAATCAAACAAACATTGAATTACCAAATGAGGTAATGGCCATCTCCCCCCCCTTTTCGGCAAAATGAATAAGTGCCCCCCTTTTAATGATATACTCTCATTCGAGGTTAACAAACTTGGGGTAAAAAAGAAAAATAATAAAATAATAAAAGGGTCAAGACATAGGCTAAGGACAAGGTCATGACAACCAAGGTTCAGTACAACAAATTTGACAATTAGCATCCCATTTAGCGTCTTTTTTTAGTGTATTCCCCCCCATTGAGTGGCTCAAGTAGATGGTAAACCTGGCACATAAAGGAACATTTTTAAAGTGCCTAAAATTGTGTCCTTTTTGGCGTCCCAAATATTGTCCCATTTAGTGTTCGCTGTAGCTTCCAATGTAGTTGTAGGTTTAGCATCCCATTTAGCTTCCAGTTTAGTTCTAGGTTTAGCATCCCATTTAACTTCCTTTTTAGTGTAAACTTTGCCCAATCACGCCCAAAATTGGGTCCAAAGATCATCTAGACTATTGCCAAGTTAGAATCCAGCTTGACATTTACGTTTTCATCCACATTAGCACCATGCTTGTGTCTATATTAGCGTCCAATATTGCATCCATGTGTGCTACCACATTAGTGCCTTGTTTAGCTTCTCGTTTTGCGCCATGTTTTGCTTCCAAATTGGTTCCAAGTTTTGCTTTCCATTTGGTGCCAAGTTTTGCTTCCAATTTGGCATCAAGTTTTGCTTCCCATGTCCTGTCATGTTTGCATCCACAATGTCTCATTTTGCTACCATTTTAGTGCCATGTTTGGCTTCCTCGTGAGCGTCAAGTGTTGTATCTTTTTTAAAGCTTAGTTTTGCATTCCTGTTTTCGTCCACATTAATACCATGTTCGAAAACCCCTTTAGCTCCCAGTTTAGCGTCCATTTTTGCTTCCACAATAGTGCCACATTTTACTTCCTATTTAGTTCCTTGGGTTGTTTCTTATCTTGCTTCGTCATGAATGCCACGTCTAGCTTCCCATTTAGCGTCTAGTTTTGCTTCTTTGTTGGCCTCTAGTTTTGCTTCCACAATAGCACCAAAATTAGTTTCCAACTTAACGCCAAGTTTTGTGTCCAATCTTGCTTCTAGATTTGTGACAGATTGAGCTTCCATTTTAGCTTATAGTTTTGCTTCCTTACTAGCACCACATTAGACTTCCTATTTAGCATCTACATTTGAATCCAATTTTGTACCAATAAATTTATTATATCATATTATTATATTTCTTTCATTAATTTCAATAGTTTCGTATTTTATTTATTTCATAGTTATGAAATAACATAATGAAACATACAAATTAAACATATATCATTATTGAAATTAATTGCATAATTTTTATGAAGAAATTTAAGACAAACATACAACATCCATTTGAAGTAGTAATTTCATAATATCTATTAATTCTCCATCAAAATATCATCGACAACTTCATATATATATAAATTTATGATATAATGCCGATATCATCATTATTATTTCCATCAAAACAAGTGAAAGTAGAATACATTATCACATTGATAACCTCTTATACAAATCATCATAGTAAAGTTAAAAGAACAAGTGAAAGATATATATAATAAAAATACCAATATCACAAAATATAGGTATTTTGATTTCCATATATAGAAAAGTCAAAATGATCAAGGGTAATCAAAGTTTCTATGTTAGACATCAATCCATGATACAAATCAATACGACCCAGAGTGTAATATGAACTTGAATCATCATAAAAACAATAATACATGTCCAGTAGCATGGGGAAAATAATAAACATCCACATTTTCATCAGTGGCATTAGTGGCTACGACCACCAACACCAGCATTATCATCATGATCCTCATCCTCATCATCTTCATTGAACCCAACATAATGTTCCCTCATCATCTTCATCTGATCCATCATCATTTCTATCATCATCTTCATATGATCCATCATCGTTATTATCAACGCCTTTTCTTTTGTCCATTGTTAGCATAGTTTGGATCATCCTTCAAGCTATCATCTTCACCAGTTTTCAAGAAATATTCAATATTGTGTTAGTATTAATTTTCATGCTACAATGTATATCTTGTATTATATTGCACATGGTGTTATAATTAATGATTTCTCATGAGTTTTCCAACCATGAATATAGACATTATCTCATCACCAAATAGAAATCACACATATCAAGTGTATCCACAAGCATGCACACACAATCACACATACACACACATGTACACCATCAATTTTCTAGTCATAATAAGACAAGACATCAAGCTAAACAAAAATAAACATCCTTGTGATTATATATTAAGTGAAAAGAAATACGACTTTACATATACTCTTCTCTTCGAACAAATTCTTTGGCCAAAGTTGTTATGTCATTCAATCTATTTATAACGCATGTCATTCAATCTATATTTTCAAAAGCATATTATCAGTGGTTTTCATCTCTCAAGTTCATGAAGTGTTATCTCAGTTAAATATTGTAATCACTAATTAAATATAATCTAACATGTTTAACAATATCCCCTCATAAAACATTATTACCTGAATATGATCATAGATATAGTTTTTAACATATTAATCATATCATGTGTCTAGGAATCACAAAACTTACTAAGTTTTGTTGGAATCGTGACATCAGAGTATCGCTAGGGACACCCCTCTCTAGTGACTAATGGACCGAATGTTGTCTATTTTGATGATTTTCGCAACTAAGGTTTGTCCAACAACATGTAATTCCATTTTTGCATTAGAGGGTAAATTTTTGAAAACTTTGCCTAAACGCAATTGCAGGAGGTTACAGAACTTAATTCCGTTGCTTGGATTGGATTTTATACCATTGGTTAAAATTCCCAAAGTGTCCTTGAATGGCTTTGGGAAGTGAGTTGAAAGTCACCATAACCTGAAAACCAAGACTTGGATGAACACATTGTCAATTATGTTGGAATTGTGACATTGGAGTATTGATAGGAAAATCCCTCTCTAATGACGGAACGAACATTATTTATTTTGATGATTTTCACAACCAAGGTTTGCCCAACAATGTGCAATTCAATTTTTGCATTACAGGGAAATTTTTTGAAAACTTTGTCGAGCGAGGGTGTGGGCGTCGTGGTCATCTCGACCTTGCTCAATCACATTTGCTAGATGTTACAACACTCAATTTTGTTGTTTGGTTTGGTTTTTATGCTCCATGTTGAAATTCACCAAGTGTCCCTCAATGGATTTGGAAAGTGAGTTGAAAATCTCCATAACTCGATAATTGAGGCCCATATTGACAAGTCGTTAGTTTCGTTGGAATTGTGACTTCAGAGTACCGCTAGATACCACTTTAGTGTGATTCCATGGACGGATCGTTGTCTATTTTGACGATTTTTGCAACTTCAGTTTTGCTCAGTCAAATGCAATGCAATTTTTGCATTAGAGGGTAAATTTTTGAAGATTGTGTTGAGCGAGGGTGTGGGCATTGTGGTCATCTCGACCTTGCCCAAACACACCTACACGACGTTATGACACCAAATTTTGTTGTTCGGTTTGGTTTTTATGCCCCTAGTTTAAATTCTCTAAGTGTCCTTGAATGACTTTTGGTAGCGAGTTGAAACTTACCATAATTCGATAACCGATGCTTGGATGGACAAACTGTCAGTTCTGTTGGAGTTGTGACATCGAAGTACTGCTAGGGACACCTCTCTCTAGTGACTTCATGGACCGAACATTGTCTATTTTGATGATTTTCACAACTATGGTTTGTCGAGCAACATGCAATTCAATTTTTGCATTATAGGGTATTTAAAAAAAACTTCGAACGAGGGTTTGGAAATTGTGTTCATCTCGATCTTGCCCAAATACCCTTGGAGGAGGTCATGACCATCAATTATGTTGCTCAGTTTGGTTTTCATGCCCCCGGTTGAAATTCACCAAGTGTCATTGAATGGCTTTGGGAAGCAAGTTGAAACTCACAATAAATTGATAACCAAACACACTCAATTTTGTTGTTTGGTTTTTATGCCACTGGTTGAAATTTGCCAGATGTCCCTAAATGTTTTTTGGTAGCGAGTTGAAACTTGCCATAACTCAATAACCAAGGCTCGGATAAACAAACCATCAATTCCTTTAGAATCGTGACATCATAGTACCACTAGGGACATCCCCTCTAGTGACTACATGGACCGAACATTTCCTTTTTGACAATTTTCGCAACTAGGGTTTTGCTAAGTAACATGCAATGCAATTTTTGCATTAGAGGGCAAGTTTATAAAAAATGTGGCGAGTAAGGGTGTGGGAATAGTGTTCATATTGACCTTTTCCAAACACACTTGTACAAATGTAACTCCATTCAATTTTGTTGCTCAGTTTGGTTTTTATGCCACCGATTGAAATTTGCGAAGTGTCCTTGAATGACTTTTGTTAGTGAGTTGAAACTCGTCATAAATCGACAATTGAGACTTAGATGGACAAATTGTTAGTTCCATTGGAATCATGACATCAAAGTATCGCTAAGGACACCCGTCTCCATTGACTTCATGGATCGAACATTGTCTATTTTGAGAATGTTTTCAACTAGGGTTTGTCATGCAACATGCCATGCAATTTTTGCATTAGAGGGAAATTTTTACAAAAATGTGCCGATGTTTTTTCCGCCACTCTGGACATGTCTTCGACATGTTTTTCATTATTTTAGGAATGTCTTTTTTGGCCATTTATTTGGTCTTATTTGACATTTTTCGAGAGAATTTCATTTAAATGATAAATATTCACTCAAATACTTAGGAAAGTGGGTTTTGGGGTACAATGGGTGCTCTGAGTTATAAAATGAGCACCCCGATCGAAAATCCCCCCCCCTAGACCACACTTTTATGAAACTTTGTGTCACGTCCCCATGCCTCCGACCGGCAAAGAGGACGCGACTAAGAGCTTAATTCGACCTGGTTAACTGCCCATGAACATGTACAGGATAAAAATTTCATAAAACAAAATGCTGAAAGAGAGAATGCATTGCAGTATAACATGCCTAAATGCAATTCATTTAACATACG